>VXBR01000285.1:319538-432111 GCA_013400215.1 Cisticola juncidis | reverse complement strand
TTTTTGGTTTTGTTTTGTTTTGTTTTGGAAAAGGAATAATCAGCCATGCAAAAAATTGTGTTAAAAGTCAAGAACAAAAGCGCAACTGTGGGGCTGGAGCTGTGTTTCCATCTCCCCACACCACTGTTTTCTGTTCTGGTGTGAAAGTGAGGATACTCAGGATCTGCCCTAGCAGAAGCTCTTCACCATTTCTGCATCAGTGAAAAGAGAGGAGGGGGAATGTGTACATGTGGGTGCATACCTGGCAGTAAAGGAGGTAAAATTAAGAATTTAAAACAGCAGATAGAGATCTTCATCCGTTGCAGTCATTAAAGAGACTGGATGAAGTTTTACTTTCCTCATTTCCCTTTATTTTCCAGTGACAGTGGTCAGAATTGGCCCAATTTCTGGTTTCCTTGAAAACCCTTTAGTAAGCACATTTATTCTAACAGCTGGAGTGCTGTTAGAATAATCTTGTAACTAAAGAAAAGCCTGTGAATAAAGAGATTTAGACAGTTCAGAGGGATTTCAGATATGTATGCATATGCAGGTCTACATGAACGTGTGTGTGCCTGCCTGTATTTGTGCACAGATGTGCACAGGTTTTACACAAGTTTCCAGGGGTTGTAATTTTAATTTGGGCTGTGCAATAGCTGAAAAGAACAGAAGGTGGCATGTTTTCAGCATTTTCATCCAGCAAGTGCAGTAAAGGAAATGAAAGAAGAAGCTAAAGTAAAGGGAAAAAGGATGCAGGAGAAAGAAGACAGCTAAACCCAGACCACATCCAATTTGATAAATCCCTGCCATTGATGATTGTATTGATACTGAGGGCTATTTATGTTCCTCATTTTAGCAGTGTGATTCACTGGTGCCATAGGGACTGATTTTACTAGACTTTGGAAGATACCTGGTCAGTTCACTGCTGCAATAGTTTTATAAAAATTGAAAAATACAGGGTAATTTTTTCTGGGTTGTTTGTTCTTTTATTTCTTTGGGTTTTTGTTTGGCTTTGGTTTTTTAGTGATAAAATTCATGCAGTATGACCAGCTAATCAAGAACCATATAAGGAATATAAAAGTAGCCCTGACAGTTTCCCTTAAAAGTGCAGATATGTGGAAGATAGCAGCAAGCAAAAAAAAGGACTGACATAATATTAAAAGTTATGAAGCAAAGACCCAAAAGAAATAAATTAGAAATTACATAACTGTGAGTACTCAAGTCATTAAATTAAGACCTTCCTGAATATTTAATCAAGCTTTGTGCAACTCTTACCACAAGCAGGTCCCTTTTGTCTGCAGGGGCACCCCCTTGGCTGCTTTTCTTTAAAGCACAGATTTAACTCTCTTTTCTGACCCACCAGTCTATGAGAAGGAGCAGTTCCCCATGCCCTGAGTGGCACCAGGAGAAAAAGCCCCCTTTACAGCCACTATTGGTGACTCACCAGGTAGGAAGCTCCTCTTCCTGAGCTCTCCTTTCACCTTCTTCCAGGACTAATTGCCACAGCTCCTTTAATGAGAAGCACACTGCTCTAGAGGGGTGGCGAGGGTCGGTCTGAGCGGTACCAGTGTGACCTCTCCTGCCCCAGCCGGGGGTGGCAGGAGCTGCCAAGGAGCTGAGATTCACATCCCGTGGGAATAAAGCGGCGCTTTCGCTGCCCCTTTGAGAAATCTTTGACGGCGTCTGACAGCAGACAGCCTCCTTTGTTTAGCAGCCAAACGCCCTCATTCCCTGGGCAGCTTTGAACTTCATACCTTCACAGATGAAAAAGACTCCCTCAGAATGTCTGGGCACCAGGGACAGAGGTGTCAGGTGGCCCGGGGGCTGGCAGCATCCCCTGCCACGGGCTCTGGAGACACAGGCTCACAGGAGCCTGCTGCACAACCCCCTTTGGGAGCACTTCCAGGCAATGAGGGACCAAAACCAGCGCACAGCAGTCACAGAGGGGAGCCAAGAGCCCACAGCTCAGGAGAGGGGCACAAGGAGAAACTGCTGCCATGCCTTATGCATTTCCTGCCCCACACTGCAAGTTCTTGGGGTGTGGGAATTCTGGTGCTGCAGCATCTTGACATAAAGTAAACAGAGGAAGCACAGATTTTGGAAAGCTTCTGTCATTTAACTTCTCTTTTTCTCAATGCCTTTACTTGCTGATCTCCAAACATGAGGTATTTTGGAGGAGTGGTTGTGCTTCTCCTTGGCATCCTGCAGCACACCAGGACTGAGAAGCTCAAAAGCTGGGGGTACGGATTGCAGCTGCTGGTCCCAGCTACAACTGCTGGTCCCCATCAGGGAGACAATCCAGAATGCCACCTGTTTGCTGATTTTGGACTCCAGGAGAGTGTATCAAATCAGCCTCCCTGACCCCAAGGCTCTGGGAGGTGCATTCTCAGGTTTTGACAGTGGGTCCAGCTGCTGTGATTCCTTCCAGGCAAATACACCCTGAATTCTGCTTGTAACACTTCATCCTTGTGGTCTTATCTGAGAAATTACATATAAATTGGGTGGGGTTTTTTTTGTATTTTAGAATATAAAAATATAGACATAGTCATAAAATAACTGCAATTTACATGTATCAATATCTATCATCTATAAAATGTATGATAGATATATAAATAACAAACATAAACATAAACACAAACAATATAAAATAAATAATATAAATAAATATAAATATATATAAAATGCACAGATACTACTCTGTGTTGTACATATATGTTTAAAACATAAAATCTGTATAAAATTTCTATTAATAAAAACATATTGCGTGTCTGTGTATGTTTGTGTGCACATGTACAGATGTTGCAATCATGCTTTGAAAACAAACATTTTACTAGAGAATAGAAATACCCAGCACTTCTTGAGAAGACTGAGGAAATGCATATTACCACAGCTGAGAGTCCCAGATGTGGGACTACAGGCAATGACAAAATGCTGCAAGAATTTTTTTGAATTGCTGGCCTCACATTTACCATTCAGAGTGATGTTACGGATGTCAAATGCAGTTCCTGAGGAAACTGAAGTTTCCTGGGGGAGAAATATTTCCCTGGCACCTTCGTTTTGAGAGCCAAATTGGAAAGGAAAATCCTAGCAGCAGTGTACCAAGTCAAATAGCTTGGACAGAAGCTCCTATGGTGGTCCTGCTCTGAGGGTACTGTTGCAGTACAGAGAAGTCACCACAGCTGAGGAAAGAGTAATAAATGAGTGCCCCAACTGTTGCAGGGGCTGTGCAGAGAAACACAAACAGAATGTCTGACAACAGAATGTGAACTTCTCAGAAAATCTGTCTAAACACCCAACTAGCTCAAGAAAAATCCCTCCTTGGGAGAGAGCAGGTATTGACCTGCTCACAGGTAGCCTGGCTACATAAAAGCAAGAAGTGGGTTCTGCCTCTGATACTCATCTTTTTTGAGGTGCCAGCCAGATTGGCAGCAATTAAGTTAGCAACAAAACAGCTTCAGGCAGCACCCTCTGGGTTTCTTCCTGCAGCTGGGTGGGTCTCAGTGCACAGCGTGCTGTAGTGGGAATCACTGCTGACCAACCAAGCTTCTCCCAAAGCCAAGCACAGCATGCAGACCCTTAATCAGCAGTAAGAATTGCACCTCTCTGTCACACTTGTGGTCAGAAAACCTCAGGTATCTGTGGCCAACATGACACTGTCTGTAAAAGAGCTTTTTTTGGAGCTTGCTACTAAAGTTCACCTGAGTTAGGATCTGAGAAGGGTTTAGGTGAAGGGAACGTGCTCTGCTCAGCCTTTTGCTGCTGATGTCCTGGAAGGTGTAACATACACGAGCACATCTCCTGTGCAGCATGGCAGTGTTGTGTTTGACATTACTATCTGTGGTGGAAGAAATCTCCTGGGGTATGCAGGAGCCCTCAGAGTCCCTGTGCAGCACTGCACACTCTGATGCATTAGGGTTGTCTGGGATATTAAGGGCATCATGTGGCACTTCTGCTACGTCCTGGGCAGATGAAAATTGCTGGGTATGTGATGCATGGGCAGCTGCTGATGTCCATAAAGCCATTACAAAGTCTCTCTAGCTCTTTGAGGGTGGATCCAAATCTTTCCTTTCCTCCTACTGGGAAAGAGTGTTTCAAAATCCTGACAGTAGCAGGCCAGGAATTCTGTCTCCAGAAGACTGTGGAAGGCACACCACTGATGAGGTGGCACAGCTGTATCATGAAATGTGGGCATTGGAGGACACCTATGAAGCCAACCTCCTGATATAGCAACATCATTTTGTCCCCAAAGACAAAGGCTTTTAATATATATATTTTTTTAACAATTAGCCAGATTGTACTCCTCCCTTGGTTTCACAGGCTTGACAAATCTGGGGACCAGTCCCTGAGGTGCATAGTGCAGCTTGCTGCACTGAAGTCCAAGCATCTTGCCAAGAAATGGAAGCAGAGCCCAGCCACATTCCCATGAGCTATTACTTTTAAAGAATTAGGTATTTATGTTTCTTTCTTGCCACAATCGTTCTGGTGCCATTAGAAACATAAGAAAAAAATACATCAGTGAAAGACACATTTGAGAGCCCAAGAAATATTATTTTAACCTTTTGGTACAAACAGCAGAGAATAAATGGAGCATGTTTATAAGGTAAATAAAATCATCAACAGTATCTTTTACTTTGGCCCCCAAGTTCCACAGTCCAGATGCTTTACCAGATCATATGCCTTCATAGGATATGCACCAGGAAAAGGTTATTGGATCCTGCTACCATTTCAAGCAGTACCCAGCAGGAGGTTCAGGCAGATGTGAGGTGCAGGTAAACCAGCTGTTAGAGGCCTAGAGTACTGAAAAATGAAAGCTTCCATTCCTCTTTTACTCCAAGAAAAACAAAATCAGAAAGGCACATTATGGTATTTGTACTTTAAATTACCAATTCCAAGTTGGGGCTGGTGGCTCTGTACAACCATTAGGGCCTGAGAGTGGCTCTTCTGGGTTAGTTCACCTGCCCCTGGCAGTACCCAGGAGTGGAGTTGTAGGGAACAGACAGAGAAGATGAATTGCTTGATCCTTCCCCTAAATCCTACTGGCTTTTCCTAGTCAAGGCTTTCTGAATTAGCTGTTGATACAAAACAGCTGATTGCAACTGATTTTTCCTCCATGAAATACCTGTTGTTTTTNNNTAAACTTTTTTTTCCCCCATAAAATTCTTGGGTTTTTTTTTTTTTTTTTTTTTTTTTTTTTTTTTTTTTTTTTTTTTTTGGGTTGGTTGGTTTGGTTTGGTATGCTCATCATCCTTCAGTAATGAGTCTTGCAAGTTTAATTTTAGGTTGTATGGTTAGGTATTGACTACTTTCATTCTTGTAGCCAGCAAATTTTATTATGTGGAACCTCTCTAAAATATTACAAGGAACGGTGAACCATTGCTCTGTACTCACAGTCTCTTTAACAATCAGGATTTAATGTATCCCTGTCATACTCTCCCCTGGGTATTCTCTCCAAGGCTGAAGAGACAAAGAGAGTTTTATCTATTTTAATTTCTCCTCATGGTGAAGATTCCTTACCTTTTATCATCCTGTTTGTCATTTGCTGCATCATTTAATTCCATTGTACGCTTTTTTTTTTTTTGGTGAGGGGTAGCGAATGAAAGTGGAAGAATAGTGGAAAGTAATATATTCTCAAAGAGGAGGTAGAACACACAGTACTTATCCAGACTGCCTCCTCTTGCCTTCCCTGCTGAGTAAGAGGTTTTGCTCTGAAAGTGGTCAAAAAGATGCTTGAGATGACAACTGTTACACGTGATCTTCTGGCTGCACTGGTTTAACCTGAGCACTTCTGCTTGGACAGATACAGATTTATGCTTTACATGTAAACTTACACTCAGGAAAACCTGTATCATGAAACCGCAGGTAACAGGTGGTAAGAGGAGTCCAGCACATGCTGGAGTATTGGCCAGGAAATGAAACAAGATGTGTCATTTAAGAATCTTCCAGTTGTTTGCTTCAGTTTCAGCAGAAGTCAGTGGTTACCTACCAAAGCAAAGTGGTGCAAGGTAAATTCTGAAAGAATTACCTCTTGAGGTAAATAATAAACCCCCTCAAACAGCAACCCTGAGAGTAATTTACTGAACAGCTTTCAAAGCTAAAGTACTCCACAGGATGAGCTGAGTTCCTTCAGGGTAAGAGCTGAGTCAGTCTTTCAAAAGACAGTGAGGATGCATTAAAACTCCTGACTCAGAGATGCTGAAATGGGACCATGCTTGGGCTTCAAAATGCAAGCCATCCAGGACCTGTTGAGACATGCCTAAACACCTCAGGGGTACAAAAATTCTTCCACTAAGTGCCAAAATGGGTGTGGACATAACTTGATTGCTGAGGATGATCTTAGAGTGGAAAATTAGTGCCCTTTGATTTATTGACAATGCCATAGTTCTGGGACCAGACTCTTTATTCATTTACATCATATGTAGCTATTTATATTGGAGCAGGACAGAAACTCTTTCAGTCTGATTTGCCCTGTCAGAAATCACAACCCAAAGCTCACAGATATGACACAGGGCTTCTCAGCCTAGTCTAAGTAACTGCTGAGCTTGATTCACATGAGCAGCTTTAGGTAGTGGAAGGGAATACACATAGCAAATCAGGAATCATTCCTCCTTCCTTATTGCAAGAAAAGTTGATAAATATATTGTGTCACTCGTAACTAGCCATGAAATATTGCCTTTCTGACAGTGAAGGAGGTAAGTGATTCCTTAAATTCACACAGAAGTCAGAGGTCAGTGCTTACAAAGGGTGGGTGAGAAGGGAAGAAGAGTTCAGAACAGCTTTTTCTTCCTGCACCATAGTTCTTTGCGCGTGTCCACATCTATCAGTGATGCATCTGATGACCTGGCACAACACCAGCCCTACAGGAACAAGGGAACTGCTCCCTGCAGAGCCACTTTCTCTTGTCAGTGAGATGAGTAAAATAAAGCCTGCCAGCAGCACACAGCAACATGGCAATCCAACCTACAAAGGACTTGCAGGTATCTAGAAATTTCTGATATTCTGAAATTGAAAGAGAAATCCCTCTCTGAGCCATGAGCAAGAACAAAGATTAAAAACAAACCCTGTGCTGAACCCTGCATGACAAGAAAACTGAGGAATCGAGGAACAAAGCAGTGAGATTTACTGCAAACACAGGAAATTTGTGTTCTTCCACTGATGTGACAAATTAGGATTTCTTAACACTGCATTACTGATCTCTCTCCAGAGCATGATGATCATACACAAAACTTTAGATCAGTAACCAAACAGAAGTAGTTTTATTTTTTCCTGATACAAATGCCAAATATCACAGCCATAGACATCAGCAAAAAGTTGTACCAAATAAATATGACAGCTTGATAATGAATTTAAACACAGTAATTATGTATAAACAGTTAAACAAATGGTATTATTGCTAGCAGAATAAGCATCTCCAGGAAAAGAGGATTGCATACATAATCTGGAAATAGATTAAATATATATATAATATACTCAGTTTATTGCTTGGATAGATAAATATTAAAATATTTGTGCACATCACTGGGAACGAGGCACTTATTCAGGTTAGTATAAACAAGGCCACTTGAAGTAAGTAAAAGGAAAAATGTTAATAAGCCTCCAAAACATCTTGCTGAAATCTGAAACCTTGAAGCTGTAATTAAAAAAAAGGCAAAAAACGCGCATGCTGTTACAGATGTATTTATAGTTCAGTGAATTGTGAAAAATCCAATTTCTTAAGAATGGGACAAATCCAGCATGCCTTACTAAAAACATTGGGATTTTTTTCCCAGGAAGAGGACTTTGGTATCTGACTCATGAATCTTACTTGTGCTTGTCCAACTTTTCAGTGTTTGCTTTTTCCTTTTCTTTGTTATCACCATTTTGCACTATTATTTTATATATTGTTTCAAAAACATTAATCTGATTATCCCCATGAACCTAAATATTTCACAAATTTTTAATCAGACACTTTTCAAAGTAGTGATCAAGTTGTTTATGGGGCTGAATATTTGGCTTGTAGAACACATGGGTTTTGATATAATTTTATAAAAACCATTAATAATTAAAAAAAAGATTTTGCCTGCAAGCACCTTTAATGATATTTTGCTCTGGTAAAATTCAAAAGCAGAAAAATAGCTCAACTGATAAACACCGAATTTATATATTTTATATATATTTTTAAAAAAGATCATCTCTGATTACATAAAACAAGCATTTCATAAATATTAAAATGTTCTATTATTTACATGTGTCCCAATCTACTGTAGAATCATTGACTGGTACTATCCAAACATGCAGGTTCTAGGAGAGAAATTCTGCTTTTCTCATAGTGATGCCACACACAGGCACAGAGGCAAATTTGATCTTAATGTATATTTGCAACTTAGTGGTAAACTTACTAAATGTAAAAAAATATCCATGGGTTAAGTCTTTGATCAGTCTTGCACACATAATACATGAATCACAAAACCAGAAACTTCATTACAAGGGCAAATTGATGTCAGGTGACTGGGGGAAAGGTCTAAAGCATTGGGCATGGCTTACAGATAATTGTTTCAGGCTAGAACTTGGATTAATGAAAATAAAAGATGACTGCAAGTCTTTAGTAATGGAATTTGACCCTTTGGGTGCTGCAAGCATTCTTCAATTAAGCTGTCAATTAATCACCATCTTCAGAAACCTAGAAAAGGTAGGACAGGTTCTGACCTGAGTCATATTGTGAAAAGCTGAGGAAATCCTGTTAAATGAGTGAAGTCATAACAACACAAATCCAGAGCAACAGATACCAGCACAAGTATCTCTGAGGGTGTATTCACTCCGTACCATGAATCACAGCACAGATATTCCTAGGCTAGTAGAGCTTCATGTTCCTGAGCCTTATGGCTCACAGGACAACTGTGCAGAATTACTAGGTTAGGTCTGTCTGTCTTGACTGACCCCCACAACCAGGCTGGGAAGCCTTCTGGATAGTTTTTTTTGTTGTTGTTGTTGTTTTGTTTTATTTTGTTATTGTTTTTTGTTTTTTTAGTTCAGAGGCAGCATTCTGTGCTTACAGGCTGCTTTCACATTGAATCCTACTCTGCTCTGCAGCATGATCCCCAGAACACCAAACGGCAAGCGTATTGGGGACTGCCTGTACACACCATCACAAGATGATGGTGGTAGAAGGGAAGAGACATTTTAGCAAGGTCTCACCATCCTAATTCAGATTTTATTTAGTCCAACTCTACTGAGAACTCCATTGACTCCAGTACTGTTGGGCAGTCTCATGGACAGTGGGATCAAGTGCACCTTCAGCAGGTTTGCAGATGACACCCAGCTGTGGTGGGGTGTGGTTGGCATGATGGAAGGAAGGGATGCCATCCAGAGGAACCTGGGCAGGCTGGAGAAGGGAGCCCAAGCAAACCTCACAAACTTCAACAAGGCCAAGCGCAAGGTCCTGCCCCTGGGTCAGGGTAATCCCAAGCACAAACACAGGCTGGGCAGAGAGTGGATTAGGAGCAGCCCTGCTGAGAAGGACTTCAGAGTGCTGAGGGATGAGAGGCTGGACACGACATGGCAACGTGCACGTCCAGGCCCAAAAGCCAACAGATCTTGGGCTGCATCCAAAGCAGTGGGGCCAGCTGGGTGAGGGAGATGGTTCTATCCCTCTACTCTGCTCTTGTGAAACCCCACCTGGAATGATGCATCCAGCCCTGGGGTCCCCAACACGGGAGGGACACGGACCTGATAGGGATCATCCAAAAGAGTGCCACAAAGACGATCAGAGGGCTGTGGCACCTCCCCTATGAAGACAGGCTGATGAGAGAACTGGGATTGTGTAGTCTGGCCCAAGAGAAGGCCCTGGGGAGACTTTAGAGCACCTTCCAGTACCTGAAGGGGCCTTAGCAGAGAGCTGTGGAGGGATTTTTCCCAAGGGGATGTAGCAATAGGACAAGGAGTAATGACTTCACTCTGAAAGAGGGAAGGCTTATGTATTAGGAGGCAATTTACTACGAGGGTGATGAGACACTGGCACAGGTTGCCCAGGGAAGTTCCTCATGCCTGGAAGTGTTCAAGGTCAGTTTGGATGGGGTTTTGAGTAAGCTGGTGTGCTGGAAGCTCTCCCTGCCCATGGCTGTGGGGTTGGACCTAGATGATCCTGAAGGTCCCATCTGACCCAGGCCATTCTATGATTGCATGACTAAAAGGAGTTATGTAAAATGCTAGCGTGACAAAAGGGACAGTTTCCTGAAGGTTAGACAGCTTTCACAGCCAAGGATTTCAGAGGGATAGAGCAGGTCCTGTCTGGATAAAAACAATATTGGGACAGAACAGGTCATGTCTGGATAAAAACTGACACAGGACACTGCTGATCCAGACTTGTCACGTCACCTAAATCAAGAATGCTGAGAGAGAATTGGAATTACTCTTGCAGAAGTAGTCACTTAAAGAATGCCCAACAATGACCCAGCATGTTTGTCAATATGTGCTACGATTATATAGCAATACATACCACTTGATTTAATCAAAAGTTAATTTTTCCCTCTCGTTTTGTTATTTAGTATAGCAACTAATACACTGGATTCATTATCATGATTCCTAGGCTCAGTTCAGCAGAACCTTGTCCTCTGCATTTTGAATCTATCATCTTCTCTAGGTACTGAAATACTAATGTTTGCATTTCTCAGCAGTGGAGCTGCACTAAGAAATAAAATTGATCTTACAACACTTCCGTGATCCATTATAAACTTAAGAGGACATAAGCATCCAGTTTCAGTGAAAACCAAATTTTTTTTCTGGATTTGTTGCATTCTTTGGCTTTATATAAACATAAATAAAAAAAAGGTCTCAGATTAAATAGATTAATAGGAATTTGCAGGAAAGAGTATGCATTGGATCCTGTGACATGCAACTGTTTATAACACTATGCTGTACAATCTAGCTGACTTTTGAAAAAATTCCGTTACATATAAGTAAAAAAAAAATCACTGGTACAGATTAGGTGAAGTCAAAAACTTACAGGATGGAGGATCCATGCCTAAGGCATTCCATCACCTTTTAAACAATTTGTAGACATTGAGTTCTTTGTGAGAAACAGTACAACATATTACTAAAGAGTGTAAGGATCCTCCCTTTCAAGTATAATGTGTTTCTGAAGAAAGAGGTCTCTTATTGCAGACAGGATATATAGCACCTTTGTTCAGCTTCTTTTATTCTTTTGAAATGTCAGAACATACAAAACCACAACAATGATCTCTCCCTTACATTGCAGTCCCTTGAATTGCTGCTTAAAATTAGTGCATGGTATAGGGACATCAGCATTTCCTTTCGTGCAACGTGGGAGGTTCAGTTCAGCTTCTTCTGTTGATAATGGCAGTAAAAACTCAGGATAACAAATTTCAAGTACACCTAGAAACACATGAACTCCTCATGAGTCACCATTATCTGCTGCTAAAAATGTGCAGTTCAAGAGTTTTTTTGAGGCACTCTGGAAACTCTGGCTTGAATACTGTGGTCTTGGAATCAAACCTCTGAGCTGTCATTGCTGTAGTTATGTGGTACCATCATTGGTTCGTTGCTGCCTGATTCGTTCGTGCTTTCCTTCTTGTCAGAATTTTGTTTCCATTTTAGCAGCAGAACAATAATTGCAATTAAGCAGACAGCAAGGAAAACGGCAGCAGCTCCCCCGATGATTGTGACTATGCTGATTCCTGCACTTTGGTTATTCAGTTCCCGGGGGAGAACACCATTGAGAGCGACCTCCCTCGGGGGCACCTGCTTCCTGCCGCTGCGATCCAGGGCTATGTGCTGTATGTTTGTTCCTCGGCTGTTCTCTGCTCCAATGTCCCTGGCAAGTTCTGGGGCCTGCTCCACTCCCCTCCTCTGCCTCCTCCGTGTGGATGCTCCTGGGCTCCCAGCGCTGAGGACAGAGTGGTACTGGCGCTCCACGCTTCTTTTGCCGATTCCGCGGTTAGCGCTCTCCTTGGAACGCACGGTGTAGATTGTATGCACGTACCACTCCCTACCCAGAGACACCTGGGAAGAAACATTTTTCACATTTAAACACACATATACTAAATCTGGGCAGTGCTAAATGCAGAGGAAACCAGTCGCTGTTCTGAACGGAATGCCTGGACAAGCACTTCCAAAGTCACGCACAGATAACTCCTGACAATGTGCCAATGTGCACCAGAAGAGTTGTATTCTCTGCCAAAATTTTCAGAGGGTTTAGTCTCCATTCCTCTCCACAGTCAGACTCTGCGGCTACCAAGTGCAGATGAAGAAGGCTGTGGCCTTGGCATGATTTTGGTACTATTAGTACCAAAAGCCATACAAAGTATCATTAGCTGTGGATGGGACACAGAAAAGGAACTTCCAAACCCAATCTACCAAGTGATTAGGACCTGGCTCTAACTCCCTCTAAACATAAGAAAGCAATTTTTTACTGCAAGGATGGTTGAACATTGGAACAGGGAGCCTGTGGACCACAGAGATGTTCAAAAGACAACTGGTCATGGTCTGGGGCAACCTGCTCTAGGTGACCCTGCTTTGAGCAGGACTTTGGAACAGTCCTTTTTTTTTTTTTTTTTCACAATTTCCACAGGTGCCTGAAAACTTCATCCACCCTGCGTGGGTCTCTGCAATTTGTGTGTAAGATAATACTACCTTCCTTCAATTTCTCTCATTTTCCCTAGATACATACCAGATTTAGCTTCCACAAGGTCAAGGAGCCTTGTCTGAATACTGTCCAAAAGCTACTGCCTGTTAATTTGAATGGTTGAAGACCAGTTTCATTATTTTGAGAAATAACACATTTTCTATTCTACTCTTGTTTTTCCAAGTATTTTTCAAGATATACTTTTGTTTCTTCATATTCTCTTTTTTGGACAGGAAGAGGACCAAAAATCATGGCACTGGAACCCATAGAAATGGATTCTTCACATAAAAAATCATTTTCCTGGGGGCAGATTTGAAACTCTTTTTATACTTTTAAGTAGGCTTTTTTGTTAAATACTCTACTGCTTACAATGGAACCTTTAATACTGAAGTGGCAAGGAGTAGAATTAAAGTCTCCTACGTATTTTTCCTACTAATTTATACACTTGAGTTGTGCATGCAGTTTTGCAAATACTAGGGACAAATAATGAAGAGAGAACTTTTTGGCTGGGTTATATAGATCAAAGGGCTGAATGTGCACAGTTGAAGGATTATATTTAATTAAGAAGTAGTTGCACCCTTTAGTTGTCAATTTTTACTGCTTCACACTTACAATTTTTTACTGCTTCACACTGTGCAAGTTTGCAAGGAAAGAATTGTACAGAAAATGCCAAGTATCAGCTTGATTTTGATTAAGTTCACTATAAATGCTTATGATTTTTAATTTTTTTGTCTTTGAGAAGTGAGATGGGAAGCAATAAAACAACATTGTGCAACAAGAATCTTAAAAACTTCTTAAAAGAAATGTACGAGAACAATTTGCTTAAATTCTGGTTAGCCTGTGGAATTATACATGAGAAAAGCAAGAGTATCGCTACAGAAACACTTCATTAAGTGTTCCAGATTTTATATCTAGAAGTTTCTAATCATTTATAATTGTGTTTGACTGTCACTGGAATCAGAATTAATCTTTCTGTTGGTTTCAATTTGACTTACAGTTAACAACAATACTCGTGCAAGTGTTTCTTCCTGGTTCAGTACTCTTGCTAATAAGCAAAGGAAATCATACCTGAAACAGGGGAGTTGAGTCTACTTTAAATCCATCAGAGCCTGGCTGTTTAACTAATGGAATTGCTTCAGGATCGTCTATTGCAAGTTTTGCATTAAAAAGTACATTTCCAAAGCTTGTGGCTTGTGTCTCTGGCTGAGCTTTGTCCTGCATGGAAGGGAAAAAAGTTTGTAAGACACAGATTTAATTGTTTGAGGAAAAACAGTTTTAGTATTTATTTGCAATGTATAAATTGTATGTTGTATACGTGTTATATATGTATAAATGTTATTTAAATGTGCTATTTTACACAGTCTAGGGAAATACTACTACAAGAGAAAAGATATGAGACGCAGTTGTGGTCCCATCTGACTTGTACTAACTTCTATTTAATCGCTTGCCTTTTTGGAATAAAAGGGGAAAACACTAGAGAACAACCATAGCTACACTTATTAAATAAAAAAGATACATAAATGTGGTCTGAAATGAAAGTAAGAAGTCTATTTCCCAGTCTAAAGAAGCTATGTTTCATTTCATTAACAGATAGTCACAAAAATTTGTTTAGCTCATTATATAATTATCTTACTTAGAGTTAACTCTAAAAGTAGGGCATCAGGTCTGCAGTTACCTGAGGTTACTCTATAGTAACCTTGCATGTTTCCTAAAATTCCCTCTGTGGTCTGTGGATACAGACAATGCAGACAAAATGCCTATCTTGGGATTCTAACTTAGGTCAAACTCTTAATGAAGGCAGCTCCCAGAAAGATAAAGAACCAAGAGGAAAAAAGGCAAGATACTGCCTCCATCAGTTCACGCTAACCTGGAGCTCGAGTCAAAAATTTTGTGCCGTTGAGAACATTTTAAAGAACAGTTGGATTTTGGATAAAAGACAAGTAAGAAAAAATTTAAAATGTATATATATGCATCCTCCCAGAATTAGAACACTTACCACAATCTTAAACCTGTACAGAAGGGATGGAGAATCAGCGAGGCACCCGTATTCAGTGTTGGACGGATTATATTTGGGTACATATCCATCGGCTCCTGTGCACAGGAAAACCTTCTCGATGCTACAGTAGAAGGAATCACCCAAGTTCTGCACGGGATCCACCATTACCCGACCGTATATGACATCCCCTGTGAACAGTGCACACAGTTCACATCCAGTTAGACAGCACAGCTCTGAGGCTGAGCTAACAAAGCCTCGACAAGAAGCTTAGTGCAAAGAGCACAAACCCTCCCTCCTATCTTGTTTTGACAGCAACAGGATCCTGCTAGCGTGGTACACAAATTAAATGCACGTGATCTGTACACAATTGTACCTTCTGAGAAGGCAACATCACTCTCTTGCCCAAAGCCCATCGAGCCATCAGACAGCCACAGTGTCTTTTTGGAGAGGAGGAACATCTGGGTGTTCAAGCTGAACTCAGCAGCCACCGGGTCACTGACCTAAAACCACAAAAGCATAAGGCTCTTACAACAAAACATTTTAATGGAAAAAACATAGCATGAGCTTAAACTCTTAAAACAAAGCAAGATCTTCTCCCAATGTACATTACTTATCAGCTCTGCAGATCTACATGCAACGATACAGTTTAAAAAAAGATCTCCTGGTACTAGAAACATATTTCTATGTATTTTATATGCAAACAACTTTTGGATTATCTGTGTCTGTGATACTTGATAGTATTCTAGGCTCGTTCCTTTCCACCACATTTTTCCAAATCCCAGCTAAGGAGGTGTCCAGGGCAACTTATGTGTGAGGGTAACATGAGGCAAATTTTCCCTCAATAACTTGTCTCTGACTCATCACAGCCTGTTTTCTCTATCCCATTCTCATTCTTACACACAAGTGCCACCTCTGCTTCTGATCCTCTATCAATATTTGAAAGTACACATTGCTGGGAATTTATTTGCAAGTATCAGTTCTTCTAATGTGCTGCAGGATATATCAGATCATGCATGTGAAAAATGACCCAAACCATTAGAACATCTTTTTATGCTAGTATTTGTCTTTATAAATTTGACATACTTATCTATGGTTCTTCCTCAATTACATGAAAAGTATAAAATTAATCAATACTATCAACAGCAGTTTTTCATGGGATCATAAACAAAAAAGAGAAGGCAAGTTATAAAGGGACATGGCATAATAAAAGGGAAATTATACAGTGAATAGAAGAACTGGTGGAGCCTAAAGTTCAGAAGGTTTTTAATAACCTGTGGAAACAATGTGGAAGACACATTGTTGTATCCTAAAAAAAAAAAGAAAAAAGAAAAAATAACAAGAGGCCACTAAACAAAAAAAAAGAAGGTAACATATATATGTGTATTTATGTATTTATATGTATAATTGTGTGGACAGGAAGGAAAGAAAACACCAAAGAAAACATTCTTGCTGGCTTTTGGACAAGGTCCATTTCACAACAGAATCTCAAAACTTATCAAAGCTACAGGATCTGGCGAGAAGAATGCAGAGCTCAAACCTTTTTATAAATGGAGTGCTACTCTTCAGAAAAAGGAGCCTTACTGTCATAGCCTTTGCAAAGGAAAAAAAAAAGATAAAAAATTTCATTCCCTTGGAATGCTTCCTTCTAAATGCCTGGAAAACAGGCCATTGGGTAGTAGTTCCACAAATACTAGATTAGCACAACTGTTTCCAGCTGTGTTATTTATGACAGTAGTTTAAGCGTAATTATTTTCATGGACATTTGAGACATTTTATATAAGAGTTCTTAAAAATAATCTGTGAGGATCTCCTGGGTGAGAGGAGTAACTGTCAATTTATTCTGCTTATTTGCCATGTCCATCAATTCTGCATGTGGACGATGTGGGGACGCTGCAGATCACCCATGGGATCAAAGTCCATGTAATACCTGGTACCTCAAGGAATAGAGCACTCTTGTGATTGGTCCATCCCAGGGTAACAAGTATCCTGAATTTGGAAGTGCTTCTGTCAGGAAATAGTCATACACATTGAAAGAAAGGAGATGATGAAAGGACTGGGATAAAGCAAAGCGTGGAGGTTGAATATTGTTCATTTTCAGGGGATCCCAGAGTGAAAGAGTGGTAATACAATCCTCACTAGAGTTCCAGGTTACCTGATTCACTTCTCAGGGGCCATGGAGAGAAGAAATATGTAGATGACACATGTTAAAAACCAAATATTGAACAAGTGGGGAAACACCAAATACATTTTCTTCTTGATTCTTAAAATGGTTCCTCACTTGTGACCAGTGAAAACAATTGCAAAGGAAATTAGAAGAAAAAGTTTCCAAGGAAATGAAAAGCCTCCTATTAAAAAGCCCAAGAAGATAATTTAGTACAGGAGCTAGAGCATTAGACTAAGAATTGGGGGACATAACTCTTGCCCTGCCTCATGATTCTATCATTAGACTTTGCAGTCAAAAGTAATTCTGGACCGGATGTGACACCAACACTCACTGCTTTTAGGGAGTCACAGAGTGGTTTGGGTTGGAGGGCACATTTAGAGATCATCTCACTCAACCTCTCTGCCCCACACACGGACACCTTCCACTACACCAGGCTGCTCAGAGCCCCATCCAGCCTGGCCTCGAACACTGTCAGGGATGGGGCATCAGCAGCTTCTCTGGGCAACTTGTGCCACTGCCCCACCACCCTCACAGCAAAGAATGTCTTTTCATCCAATCTAAACATACCCTCTTTCAGTTGCCCCTTATCCTGTCACTGCAGCCCTGGGTAAAAAGTCTTTTTTACAAGCCCCATTTACATGTTGGAAGGCCACAATAAGGTCTCTTATCTCATTCTATTCTTCAGTCTGAACAACCCCAAATCTCTCAGCCTTTCTTCATAGGGGAGGTGTTTCAGCCCTTTGACCATTTTTCTGCTCCTCCTCTAAACCCCTCTAACAGGTCCATGTCTTTCTAGCACTGGGCACAAGAGGACTGGATGCAGCAGGCCTGTGCAAGGTATCAAGAGTTCCCTAGCTTAAGGAATGGCATCCTTCAGTCTCATCCTTCAGTATTTTTTCTTATTTGTAATATAGTGGATACCAATACTTATTTCGTTTTGCAGAATTGCTAAAAAATCTTAGTGGTAAAGTGCTGCCTACTGAATTTGTGCTATTGTACTGATGCTTTTTTTGGGATCTGCTTTGGGACAAAGTGTTTCAATCTGTGATCAGATTGAAAAACTATCATAGGCCACAGAAAGCCTAAACCCCTTTTACTATGAGTATCTCAAGAGAAAGAGTTGCTCTTGGTTTGAAAATTGTTGGTGATGGGGGTTTAGCTGGCCACAGTCCATGAAGTTGTTGCAACTTTGCACCTTGTGCCTATTTTGAATTGATTACCAGAACCTTCCATATACTCTATTATTAAAGCCTCACCCAATATAATAACCCCTACAGTGTCCATTCATTTATTCCAAGCAGTTCTAATTCTCAGCCATAGCTTTTACTTGTAGGCTACTTCCAGGTAAGAGTTAGATCTCTTCCTAGGCTATTTTGCCCATTTTGCAATGATTTTTGCACATTTTTTTACCTTTCTTTGAAATAGCAACATCTTATTGTTTATACTAGGATCAAGGACACGTTATGGTTTAGCATTGCTATGAATTGCTTAGGAGTCCCTAGAAGTAGATTAGAAATGCCAGACAGAGGCTGAAGAGCTGAACTAGTATAAATTCCCCTCACCCCTTCCATTCAAACCTCTCCAAAATGTTGAAATGTGGTTAACTCAGAGAAGGCAGGTTTCACATCAGATCATGTATCATCTCTCTTCTTTGCCAGGACTTAATGCCCTATCAGGAATCATCTGTTCTCCCACAGGTGGCATAAGGCCAAATGAAAGCATAAAGCCTGCATACATTCCCTTGTGTACTCTGGTTAAGTCAACAGAAAAGTGATTGTGTACCCCTGACTGACATGGATTTATTCTGTAAGATGATTTAATAGCATAATCTATACTATTAATGAGCATGAAACCACAGCCACACTGTTCCAGTATTAGCTGTATTGGCTCCAAACAACAGAAATGAAATCACTTCCTCCATACACATCCCAAGGTCACACTAGCCCTTTTGATAACCTGGAAAGCTGGCAGTTAACTATCCAACATGACCCCCAGTTTTTTTTTTAACCAATGTTTTCTACAGCAGAATCCATTTCTCCATAATTTGTTCCCAGCTACAGAGCTTCACAGCTGGGCTTTGCAAAAGGTAAGCTGTTAGCCTATTACCATATGTTCCCATATGATCCAGTCCATATTGCTATGGACTGAACTTGTTTTGGGCACTTTTGTGAGTTTTAAAGGTAAGCATTTTACCGGTTTTGCCTATCTACACCTCCCTCTACAGTCAGTGAAGGAAGTTCTACCTTAGGACTGAATGAATCTTCCTATGGAGATTCCATTTTCAATACCAGAGACCCAACACTGATTTTGTCAGATGAAAACCTTCTGATAATATTTTTATATGTTACTAATTACCTGATAAAACTATTTACTACAAAAGCTAACAGACAAAAAAAGGACCCCCAAATGCTACACTCGCATCACAGTAACTCTCCCTAAACCAGTGGTTATTTAGCAGGAGAGGAGTATGTGCTCTCTCACCAATTTAGGAATGCCTTGTTTATTAGCAAGAAATTCAGTTTCTAGTACCATAATTACAAGACCAACAAATGGGAATCAAATTAGACAGGAAACACAACGAAGATGCCATTGGAGCGGTACCTGCTGGAATCGGATGTCCAGGTCGAAAGTGATGGGCTCTCTGGGATTGCAGATCACCGGCAGGCTGTACTCCTGATGCGGGGCAGTGGTGCAGGCTATCAGCTTCACCGTGTACGTCCCGGAATAGTCTCGAACCTGGGCACAGAGAGAGGGGGACCTGTTCCACCCACATCCCAGCTAAGGGGCCGGGCAGCAGGGCACTGGGCGGGGCGGAGGTTTTACCGCGAAGTCGGACACGAAGCTCCACTGCTGCACCGGCAGGTTGTAGGTGGGCTCACTGCGGACGAGGCTGAGGCTGAACGTGAGGCCCGGGTGGTTGGCCGACATCACCATGGAAGTCAGAGAGGAAGCTAGGAACATGACAAAGAGACAGATTTGTCACCTTTTAGCCTTTCATTGCAAACTCTCAGAGCCTGAAAAACATTCCCAATAATTCATAAACCATAATGACATAGCTGATGTTAATACCTTCACAGGGTTTTATTCACCAAAACTAAAATCAATTACAGTCCATTCAGCTGAGCCTCCTTGATTCTTGCTCAAGTGTCTATTCAGCAGCTGCTTTTGGGCTACACAAGGAGAATTGTGTGAAGAATAAATTTAAGAGACTGTCAAAACAGTGAGAGTAGAGTGACAGAGATTTATAATCCCTCCTGTTTTAAACTTGGAATGTAAGCCTGGGGAAACAACATAATTTCACTTAGGAATTGAACACTTCTGTCTCTGCCTGATAGGTAAAACCAAACACACTAGAGGACAGCTGAGACAAAGTAGAAGCATCATGAAGGAGTTTTATGGGTTAAAACACCTAAGTTAAACTAAAAGGGATTTCCTATTTTTTTCCTCTTCTCACTGTTGTTCAGCAGATTTAATTTAGTTAGATATTCTTTTCCATGGCTGGCATTCATGCTCAGATTTATGTCTGTAGACAGAGTCTTACACCTGTAATTATTCTGAATAAAGGCAGTGGAGTTTAAACAGATTAAATTGCAGGAACAGGTCTTCAGCAATGACTAATTGAATGTCAGTGGGAGTGTTATATTAACAGAGTGATACAATGCCCACACAAGACTTTTTCTTGTTCTCTGAAAAAGGTCTAAATATCCTAAAAAAGCTTCAAGGTAGAAAAGAAATTTCAATGCTAAGTTCCTAGGGCAAGAAAAATAAATAGTAATTATAACTGTGGGGTTAAAAACTGTGGGGTTAGTATCCATAGATCTCTAATGGACACAGTGATGTAGATCTTCATCCTTCATAAATCAGGCTCTTGATCAAGTAGAACTATTTGCCTTCCATTGGATTAATGTATATTTCAACAAGTTTGACAACCTGAATACAGTCATCAAATGACAAGAAGACAGTGACAAAGAAATCTAAAGCAGAAGAAAAATCTTTATGTGAAGAGCATAGCATGTATTAAAAAAATCAGCTATCAGAAGCAGAAACAGAAAAAAAATAGAGTAGTATCCAATTTGGGAAGGGTGTCTCTATTTCTGTGGTACTGCCAAAGGGTAGGTTACACTTACCAGGATGGGACATGACAAACAGACCATGAAACCGGGCTTCAGTCTTGAAGTTGACAACCAAGCGCCCCTCCTCGCTGATGCGCATGCTGGTGGGGAACAGGGAACCTGCCAGCAAAACCAATTAACATGCGTGTTCCACTTGCAGGGGACAAAGAAATCACACTCCTGTGAAACACCAGACACGCTCTTTCATCTGCCCCTGCCATGTCACATGTTTTGGGGGGGCCTGCTGGTACTTTTTGGGTTGACTCCAGACTCTTCTCAAACAAGAATTTACACAGCGAGGCTTTGAGTTTTCAGGATGTGATGCAGCTTCCAAAGCATATAGAGACCTTCCTGCAATGCTTTTACATGCTACCATGGACCCACACAGCTGCCCTAGCAGGCTGAGGAAAATCCACACAGCAGTCTGTGCTTGGCTTCAGGCAGCATAGTCAGCTGCCCGGGGTTCTGCAGAAGGAAGACTTTTGTTTTCACAGGTACTCAAGCTGACTCCTACCAATGAAAGCTGCTTCAGAGAAACCCTTTATCAGTGCCTCCCTGCCTACTGTGCCAAGGTAGCAACCATCAGCATTAGCTGGAGCAGCTGGTTGTGACTTCCACAGCAATCTGCTCTAGGGTGCTGCAATCTGTGAAACTCCCTCTGACAGATTTTGTATTGCAGGCAATTTTTGGCATGAATTTGGCACAAAACACAAGCCTTACATATTCTAACTTCAAATTACAAGATCTTGTCTGCACAACACAAGTGATTTACTTCTGTAGCTTGCAGCCAAGACCCTTTTTCTCTGTAGTTCTGCAAAGCTTTAGAGTTCAGGCATCTGCTCCAGTGCTCCCTTACAAACAGCCAGTGATGTACCACATTCTGCTTGCCAGGAAAAAGAAGGAAACAGGAATGTTCCCCCATGAATTTGCTGGAAATCTAACACACCAGTGTAAATGTATACCACTTGTACAAAACGATCTGTACCAATCATATATCCGGGTACAACAGAAATAACTATATATCCATGTATGGATTAGGGCTTTAGAAGACTCTGACTGCTTTACTGAATTTACGTAGGGCAATTATATGAATTGAGAGGTATGGAAAGAAACTGGAAATTAGTTAACCCCTCCCTGCCCAGAAAAACAACTGCTGAAAAAATACTACCCAAATGAGACTGGGATATGTTGGGGGTTGTTTTGTACTGGTTGTTTTCAAAGGGAACTGACAATGTTCAGCACCTTCAAAGATGCGGCCATCAGCTCCTTAAACAGTGAAATAAAGAAATTAAAGATAAGAAATTGTGGCATAGATGCACCATGTAACTGCTGAGACAGAGGATTAGATCTGGTTGTTATTTGGTGACTAGCACATCACATGATTTGTGGCATGTGGCTTATTCTTTAGGCACGGCATGAAATGTGCTTCATTCTTCATGCACTGCAGATTCCCCTTGCTGCTCCTCATTTCCTGCTCTTAATATAAGGACAGAAATGGCATAGCAATGATTTCTGTACTTCATATACAGAGTTAGCAGAAGCAAAAGTGATTTTAGGTTCCCAGGAGTCCTGAAAATGTGTATGTACATACTTACAGCTAGTACCTGTATTCTACCTTAGGTTGAGAGAGATAGGAAACACCTGAAGTGTAATGCTGGGAAATATTAAGTAAATTTGCATAAAAAGAACAATGCAGCACATAGGTGTAACTATATATTTTAATCTTAGTTTAATACTTTTTGTAAAAAGTAAGTGAACTACTTTAAAACATAAATTCTGCAAGAATAGATTTTGACTTGTTGACTACTAATTATACTCACAAACATTTACTGACAGAATCTAAGATATTGTAGAATGTCTCAGAGTTTACAACTCTCACACAGAGGACAGGGCCCCCATTACACAATTCTGTTTCTTTTGAATGTTTCATAACATTTTCAAAATACCAAAGGTTTCTGAAACATTCATAGGGAGAAAAAATTGATATCACAGAAAAGCTTCAATTATTTTCATTAAAGTGCAAACATCTTGTGTGCTAACAGAATTTGGTTACATGATGTATTCTGAAGTCTTGAGTAGATACAAATGTTTTAAATTTTGCACATGTAGTTCAAATATAACAATAAAATTGTCTTTCTTTGCAGTAAGAGCTGATGTCAACTTTACACGATTTTCAGAAATGCTCCAGCAGGCACCTGCGAGTGCTAGGAAATGACAGACTGCAATTGATAATAAATGAAAATTTCAAATTTGGTTTTAGTATTGGAATGATTGAAAACCCATCCTACTGAGCGCAAACTATATTCTTAGTAACAGAGGATGAGTTCTACGCCAAGAAACACAAGACCCACCTTGGAGCTCTGCCTCAGGTGGGCTGCCGATCCCATCCTTCCACAGGATGGCAGTGTCATACACGAAAGTCAGCCGGAGCTCCGACTGCAGGTCGAAATGCTGCCAGCCTCCGACGCCCACGGGAGAGTGGAAAACGTAGGAGACGTACAAAGGGACTCTCAGCGTGACATAGGACTGCACGAGGTTGAGAACCTGTAAAAACCAGAATTGTGTATTAGGGTTAGTGATGATGAACGGCAGCATCACACAGGTAAGCCAAACGCAAGAGAACGGGAAAACAGAACTTGAAACAAATACTGTGACTCAATCAAATTGTCTCTCTTTGTAAATTACAGGTGAAGTGCAAAACCATGTTTCAGCGTTTTTCAGCTGAGCTTATGTCACTTCAAGTTTCATCTTTGTACTTCAAACTGATAAAACATAATCCCCTCAATTTGATTTGTCATTTTTGTTCAGCCTTTTTAAGTACGTAACCAACACAACTACAAATGAAGGCTTTTATTTTTCAAATATGCTTTTGCATTTGCTCTATAGTTATGCGTTAACCAACTCTTTTGCTTATGTTCTTGTTACTATCAACTACGAAACTCTTCTGGAAGATGTTCTTCTGGAACTCTTCTGAAAACTGCTCAGATGTCATTGCAAGACTGAGTCCTTAGACTCTACTTAGTCACCTCTGGAACTCTTTTTTCCTTTGTGCATGGATAATAGCTAACATGCTGCATGCAAACACAGAAATCATACTGTTCATCACTGTCTGGAGGAGCTAAAAATAATAAGCAAGCTGATATGGATTGAAAAATAGAGCCTTTCTTTATACATTGTACCAAACAAATGTAATTATCAAAGAATTACATATTCTTTATATATATTTTTATGAAAAAACACAAGAACAGTGTCAGTAAACTGTCAGATAGCTCTTACATGATACATGGATCTAAAGCTGTCTGAAGAGACTTCATGTTTATGTTTGTTTACAAACACTTTGTCACTCGCATATTTCTGACTAGAAATGTGCAATCTAGATCCTTTTAGACCCGGATTTTCTTAGAAATACATGAGAGGAAGGACATTGAGATCATCTCTTTGTGGGAAACTTTTCAAAGTCTTAAAAGCTGTTGAATTCTCATTTAGTTCCAACAGAATTTCCATATACAAATTTGCACATCTGAACATTTTCCTGATTACCTTACATCTTTCTAAAGAGTGTTTTGAACTGTCAAAAATCCCCAGCATTTAAGGAAGTTTACAAGCTGGGCTCAACCAGCAGCAAGTCAAGGGAATGAATGACCATCACTTCACAGCTGCTTTACACTTTGAAATGCCTGACAGAACTTTTACTAATATAATGTAACCACAAATTTCCTGCTTGCACTGACTAAATACTTTGACCTAATTAAGGACTTCATTAAGGCAAATGTTCATAATTTCCACAACTTGCTTTCACGTGCAACTCTCCTTAATCTGCACTCTGTGCTACCAAAATATTTTTGACTTATTGTCCCATAATATGTGCTAGCCTTTAGACAGTAGTCATTTGGAAACACACAGTATCACAGAATCAAAGAATTTTAGGGGTGGAAGGAACCTCAGGAGATCGTCCAGTCCAGCCCACCTGCCAAGGCAGGCTCATCTAAAGCAGATTACACAGGAGCATGTCCAGGTGGGCTTTGAATGTCTCCAGAAAGGGAGACTCCACGATCTCACTGGGCAGCCTGTTCCAGTGCCCTGCCACCCTCTCTGTTCTTCCTCATGTTGTGGTGGAACGCTTTTTGCTTTGGTTTATGGCCATTGCTCCTTGTCCTGTCACTGGGCACCACTGAAAACAGTCAGGCACCACTGAAAAATAAAACACTAACACAGACAGGCACATGAGATGCTACAGTTGTAGATTATATTAATGCTTCTTTGTTGCTTTACATTAACAGAATTAAGAACTTGTATTCGGAACAGAAAAAAAAAATCTCTCTATATACCGGATGACCAATTAATGTAAGACAAAAATATTATTTAAATTGCAAGTTTATCTTTGGGATGCATGAGTATCTGAGCAATTATTTTGGACACAGATTCACTAAATTGTTCCAAATGTTCCAACATGATATCCTCACTTCTATTAAAAAAATACAGTGATGATGCAGCTCTAAAGTGTCTCATGGTTTGCCTTTGATTCAGGGGTGACCCCAAAAAGTTTTCATTTCCTTGAGCGGTGTCAAGGATTGAATGAACAAATTTGATTTTACAACAAATTTGTTACTACTGTAAGGTCATCCCAGAAAAACTGTGTTGGCTTTTCTCTGTGTGTTTTTGTTCTAGATCTGCATGCTGTACAGTAAGAATTAGACATTGAAGCTATAGATCTGAAATTTGGTTTGCTTGTAAGGGAGAGACAGAAGTATGTAGAAGAGGATTTAATACATGTCCATTATTTTCTTAAATAGAAGCATACATAATGCTTCATGATACAGCAGAGGACTGAAATATCAAAGTGAGAATTTAATGACCTTGAGGATACGAATAACAGCAGTGAGATGAAATCTTATAGCTTAAAGTATAAGGTAATAGAAACCAGTCACAGGGATTTCTCTAGAAATGAAAGGCATTCATTAGATACAATGTAGGGGAAAGAAATTTTGTTATGTGAGTTGATCACATCATAACTAAGACCTTCCTACCCTTTCCATGTGCTATGATCCTAAGATAAACTTAGAGGAATGGGGTGGAAATTAGAAGCATGCATGCCATTATACAGAGCACTAGTGAGAGCTTATCTGGAACAGCTTTGATCATCCATGCTTGAAAAAGTCTAATTTGCATTGTAGACTGCAGAAAAAGAAATCAACATAATAAGAGGAATGGCAAAACTATCTGATGAGAAGAGTCTAAAATAGCCATGCTGTTGAGCCCAGTACAACAAAGGCTGAAAGTGAGTAAGAATGCTGTCTATATCCATCAGGAGACTAAGTACAGAGAAGGGCACTGATGATGAAAGATAGAGCTGACACAGGAACAAATGGGCATAAGATGGCCATGACAAACAGAGCCTAAAAATCAGAAGAGTTTCCAGCCCTCAGTGTAATGACATTCCACAAGAATTGTGAGGCCATGAAATCCTGTTAGGTTTTAGATTAAGTTTACTAGTGTTGGAATGACAATATATAGACATAAGGAAGAGGCCTGGATAAGGTGATCCACAAAGCTCTTTCTAGCTCAGTACCTTATGACACATCAAGCTAAAAAACCACCCGTCATTACAAAGATTTTCTTGGATTTCAATGTATCTTTGGCTCATCATGTGTACTGTACATAACGCAGTCCACTAGTGAGGTTTTTAAGCCACATTTTAAGGTTTTCTTGCCTCCATTTGATGGGACCATAGTGTTAGAGAGCTCAGCTTATTTTTGCTGGTCAAAATCTAGTAGCTGGATCCCTTCTGGGGCAAGTCTGCCAAAGGAACACTGCTCCTTTGACATATTATCACTGCTCTGGGGAGAAATCTGAAATCTCTCCATTTCTAGGACCGTAGAATTTAAAATGTTCTTCTGTTTTAGTAAAACCTGAAAGAGGTGTCTGGGCATCAGAGCTGCTTGCCTCAGTCTGGGAATTTATTTATGTACTCATGTGCTTCCATCAGTATTGCTGCCCTTTTGTGTGATTCACAGCAAGTTGGGAGAGGAAGGATTTCCTGCTAAAAGCTCATGGAGTTTTTCTGCACACAAACCCTTCTACAGGCATTCATGGATTTGCAGGTCTGGAGGCAAACCTACAACACTGACAGTCAGAGAACTACTGAATAAATAATTCTTTCTAACAGTAAATGAAAACTTTTAAGACCCTCACATTCCTACAAGGGGGAATCTACTCTTCTGTAGGCAGAAGAGAAAAATCTCAAGACATGGTATATGAAAGGATCTTTTTCATAAGTAAGAACAAAATAAAGAGGAAGTCATCTGCTGAGGAAAGCTGTGTCAAAGTGAGCAGACACTGCCCTGTCCCCTAAATGAATCGGTGGAATGTGTAACACAGATGGAGGAGTTTGACTTCTCAAGCCCTCCTAATAATGCTGTTTAGACAAACATGAGAAAACATTCTTTCCATTCAGTTATCTTTCTTTTCCAGCACTGCATGCAAAGCCTATTGGGAGCAGCCAGCTGTTCATTTCATATCTTGATGTGACACTGATGAAACCAAAAGGGTAACTTAGAGCTGTGTAAGTGTAGGATCAGCACAACTGCTGTGGAGAGACAGGACAGGTGCATTATGTGCACATTATGTATGCATTATGTATGCATGCATCCCATGCACAGGAGATTTTACCAGTTACACTACAAAATTACATTCGGTAACATTGATTTCAAACAACAATGAGTGGGTGTGAATTTTAGTCTTCTGACACCAGGAGAGAAATACAAACTACAGCTACACCCCAGATGAACTGGGAAAATTGTGTATCATACTTGATAAGGAGTATGCCAGGTCTGGAGAACCTGAGAAGACAGAGGACAAAAACTGTTCCGAAGAGCAACAGATTCTTACAGATAATATCTGAAAAAATTTAGATAAAAAAATCATCAAACAATGCACCTCATAATTCACATGTGTGAGAGAAGAACATGATTTATACTGGATATTGATCTAAGCAGTAGAGCTTCACACTATTTTTCGTCAGATAAATTATCACAGATCATAGGGTCTGGTTTAGAATACTGACAATTCCCATTTAAGACTTAGAAAGTATTAATGGGAGTTTCTATAAGTGTTTTTCTTTTCTTCCCCTTTCAGATGCAATCTGTCAAACTTCATTAAGTAAAATACACAATTATTTTGAGAATCTGTCAAGCAACAATGTAGAATATTTACAATAAAAAATGCTTTCAATACAGGGTTTGTGGCATGGACTCTATTCTACATTTATAGTGTGCTTTATTTAGCTGGCTTACACTTCCAGAGGGCAGAGCTTGTCAGTGTATGTGTGTGTACACTGAGAGTACCGATAAAATTAGAATTAGACATTAGAAATAACATAAGTTCGTGGTTTATTTTGTATATCTCAATGATACAGGCTTTATAAGAAAATTGTATTTTTATTCCCCAAATTACCCTAAGTCTCATTTTCTATTGGATTTACTTGTGATGTCTGTGGATTTGAGTCATGCAAGCTTAACAATGTTATCAATTAACTGTTTACACAGTGTCAGTATGGCAAAACTAAGATTTGGCCCTAAGAAGACACCCAGACAGGTAGGTCACAGGTGAAATGCAGAGCAGTTTTTTTTAAAGAAGTCTGAATGGAGAAGAGAATGCAATACAGCCTTGAAATGCCAGTCCCTTGAAAAATTTAACCTCTGACTTTGTTACACAAGCTGGTCCATTCACTTTAGAGTTTTTTTTTCTTTACAGCTTAGTAAATGCACATGTTTGCAGCTAGATAGAAAATGTTTGTCTTTTAGTGAGGTTTCATGTCAAGGGAACATGAGTTGTAGAATTTTCTTAAACTTCACTGGGGTCACTAAAGTGAATATAAAAATCTGAAAACAGACATTCCTGTCTGTTTGCATTTTATGGCACCAAGTGAGATTTTCAGAATAGGTGAGTTTTCATCTTAAAGTATGATTTTGGTAAAAGTAGTTAAAATAAAGCTGAAAATACACTGTTTCTGTGTAATAAAATTCTCTGCAAGCTGCCTCTTACAAGGTGAAACAGTACATTAGTGGTTTTAAAACCTGCTTGCAGATGGGTTTTTGAAATGCTCAGTGCCATAACATGTAGCACAACTGTGAACTGAACATATTGGAAGAAAGACATTTTCAGTTTGAGCCAAAAATAACTGGTTTTTGAAAAGAAAAAAGCAAACTACTCAGTTATACTCAATTACCATAGTTTCAAGGTGTAAAGCTATACATTCAAGTATTTTAATAGATTTTCTTCACGTTCTTGTTCCTATAAAAGACTTTATTAATGAGCTGTCCTTAATAAAATTAGTTTGAATGGTTATTTCCTTGCTTCCCTATTCCATGTCTGGAAATGGACTGGAACAATGGAAAGCAACATCCATATATAAATACTTGGCCAGAACCACGCAGAAGCCTTCAGATGCCAAACTGCCTGGCTACAGCAAACAGTTATAACAGTAGGAAATGAGATCAAATGATACTTCACACTTCATGAAATAAGTGTAGGCCAGTACTGCAATGTACACTTCAATAAAGTACAGCCGCTTGCTTGGTTTTCACTGTCTCATTTTTTCACTTCCTTTCATGAATATCCATCATTGTTTTGGAACCTGTGTTGTGAGAATGTGTGAGATGTCTGTAGGACTTGACTCTCACAATGTCCTCACGAAGTAAAGCCCAACATTTGGCAGCTGCTTGAAAATACTGGAAGACTGCCCTCACATAGGTGAGTTTCCCCTTTTTAAGGCCTATACATATCCAAATGGAGACACTGAATTTTAGACTGTGACTGTAGGTTGTCCTAAAGGAAACTGCTAATCATCAAAGCTGATCTTAACTTTAACAAGGATAGAACTCTAATCCAAATTAATGAGCTCAACTTAAAGAGGAGCAAGTCTTTAATTTTAAGTAGGAGTTCTTTAAACTGCACATCTAAGTCCATGTTTAGATACATAAATGCCTGGTTTTTCAGTTGTGGGCAGACCCCAGGAACAAACTGTCAAGCTGTACACTGAAAGGAGTGCAGCATCTAGCTCACACAGGGTTTGCTCATGCACAGAATAATTGAGAGTGGGTCACAATCAAAAGGCCTCAAAGAGAAAAAAAACCCCACAAAACTAAGACCTTCTCTGTATGTATTATGATAGTTCATGAGTTCATGGGAACTGGCTAAGACAGCTGCAGCCTTCAGCAAACGCTAGGAGCTGTGCCAGAAGAAGTGCACCAGCTGCAGGTCTCCTACCTCACTTCTTGCTTACTAAAGTTCATTTTCTCCCCCTACCATAGCAGGATCTCCAATAAAGTGAAGGTCCACATCATTTAAGATATTGCCAGTTCTTAGTATAAAATCTCTCTGTCTGAATCAACATGGCTATCTCTGTTTGACCCTACAGGTACTGGAGAAGTAGTATCCAGAAACAAAATTCTGAGCCTAAAGATCTAACCAAAGTATCTGGTAAATTCAAGATATTAAATTTACAATGGTGGCAGGATGTGGTAAGAGTGTTTTTGTTATTTATCTGTTCTGTCTGTATAACAGAATTTAGGCTTCCTTTGTCTGCAAAAAAAAAAAGTGGTGAAAACCATAGCTGCCAGCTTTCCTCTCACAGAAGAGGATTATTAATTGTTCACTGAAGGAGAAAAAAACAACAATGGTGACAACCACAGAGATAGGGCACTGACTGCCTCCCCTCTCAGCTGGAGGGGGTCATGTGAAGATAAAGACCAAACCTGGAGAAGAATTAAATGGAGGTGGGGAAAACTGGGGGGGCAGTGAAGCCCGTACTGGCTGCGGGGCAATGCTTCACTGCTAGAAGTAATTCAGCTTGATATTTCACTTAACACACTGTAACCTTTTTTCCATAGCCTAGAAGGCACTAAAGGATGAGCTCAGCTACAGTTTCATGGTTCTCCCAGCTCATGTTGATCCCTCTCTGCTTGTAAACGAGAGAACTTACATAAAGTACATAATGCCACTGAAACCTAAGGAAAGTACAGCTCCCTTCTCTGGCTGCAGTTCCACTTATGCTCGTTCTCCAAAACTGAATATACAGGTTCTTTACTAAAATACTCAAATGGTACTTATTTCCTCCTCTGTTTATATGAACATAGACATAAATCACAAGGTTTTGTTTAGATACATATTTGTCTAAAGCAACTCTTCAGCCTTTTGTCTAAAGGACACAGAAGTATTTAAAATGGAAAGGATTCATACCAGGTCTTCCTTCCTCTTCACTGAGGGAGAAGTGGCTGGCTTAGTTAGAGATGCTCAGGTGGTGTGTGCTTATGGTTGTGTTGTATGGGAAATAAGAATATATGGTTGCATATTGCCTGGGCATAAGGAGATAGTCAAAGAATGATGAGTCGAAGCAATGAAGAAATGAAATCATTCTAAGAACAGTGAAGACTGCTGTCATTTTTATCTTGTGGGAATGTGTAAGGTTTACATCCCACGCTTGGATGCCTTCCCTTTCTCTCTGACAAGTTCATAGATCTTGTGGAATGCACCTGTAGGAGGATCTGCTTTCAGCAAAGGCCAAGCCCAAGCAGAACATGGACTGTGAGCTTCCAACATGAAGGCAGAGACCTTGAACTGGTCTCTGGAACAGACAAGGAACCAGAACTGATGACAAAGCACTGAGATGACATATCCATCAAGGCCTTTGTGCCTGAGACAGGCAGAAGCTCCATTTTGTTCTCATCTTCTGATTTAGAGTATATAATATCTAGTTAAGAGGGCAGAATGTTAGGAAGGTAACCACATGCTGAAGAGATCCTGGTGCAATTTCTTTTTCAGGAAACTGTATGATTACCTCTGAACACCCACGGAGTAAGGTAGGACTTCAGGCATGCAATTATAAAAAAAGTCAAAACAAACAAAATCAGTTTATCTGATTTAGGTATCTCCATGTCCATCAGTGACTACACTTTTAGTAGTAATTTGGCCCTCTTGTTGCACATGTATGTTTCTGTGGGCAATGACACACTTGCCACATCTGCTTTATGCCATTTGGGAATAAAAAAAGATGAATTTGTGCTAGTAAGTCTACTGAGGTCTCATAGAAGATGGATCCCTGGCAAAACGTCAAAAGAAATTACGGCCATTTCACAAAGCAGGTTAATTCTTTTCATAGTAATTCAACAAGGAATGCTAGTGTACCAGGAAAGTGAGTTTGCTGTGGATAGACTTCTCTCATATGAGTCCTTCTTCCAGCCTGTAGGATTGTTCCCCAAATATATTTTCCTGTATATAAACTTTAAAGTTAGAGACACTGTACTCCAGAGCCTGAGTGGGATCAGACAGGCTTACATAGTAATTATACAGAGGAGACCCAGGAATTAATTTCATTGTCACTGCTCCAGAAGAAATCCTGCACCCTTTTCCTTCCACATTACTATGGATTTCTAGAAATTATTTTCCAAAGTATACCTGAAGTTCTCTCCAATCTCTTGGTTTTAACTCCCCAACCAGTTTCACATCTCTGTTCTTTAGCCATTCCATACTGGCAGCACTTTTTGATTCCTGAACAAGTAATTTTCTGCTGTGTAATGCGAGAGCACTGTGCTGTCTGCACTGATGGGTCATGTTATGCAGTGAACAAGAGATCAGCAAAGCCAAGCTGCTGGTAGGACACTGCAGTCTTTTGTTATCAGCAAGAGGTCTCTCCACAGTGTTTTAAAACTGCTTTTGAAGATATACCACAACAAATATTAAACAGCCCAGTGCTATCTATATGCTAAAAGCCATCCTTCAGAAGGGTTTCCTTTTAAGAAAAGACTAAGTTGGCTCACTATGCAGTAAAAAGGGGATTGATTTTCCCTGAAATACCCAGAACTGTACTGGGAGAAAATCATAACAAATTTCATTCAGAACAAATCAATCTCTTATTTCTACTAGCACAGATGTATTATAAGGGAAATATTTCATTAGAAGAATGCAGTACAAAGTCAGGTTCCAGTTCCATACCTGTCCATCTGTCCCAATGGTGCCTCCACAGTCTGTGAGGAGCTCGGACATGTCATAGTAGCTAATGAACTCCCACAAGCAGGCTTCCAGGTTCAGGTTGCGGTAGAAGCGCAGGGTATTGAAGCCTCTGATTGCTGGGCTGTACTGATAGGGAATGGTCTCTCCAATCACATCTGGATTCTTGGTAGCATCAGTCAGAAAACCGTGGTGGGTCTTTACCTCTGTGTAATCCAACAGGTTGGAGCACTTATGGTTTCCAACCCTAGTTCCATCAGGGCTAAGTGTCAGCTCAAAGTTGGAGAGCTCTCTTGTAGAAATAACAGGCAGCATGCCTAAAAACATTAATTTATAGCACTATCACTACATGTCAGTTGTCAGACCTGCCTAATTTAGGCAGACTTTGTCAAACACTAAGCATATTTTGCAGTGCTTTTGTATTTTGTACTTACACCGATTACTGTACTTTAGAATTCAAAGAAAGTCGATATGCTAAATATGTATGAGAATTTTACCCACAATAACTGTCTGTATACCATGAAATAGACAAATAATTCTAAACTTACTCATAATTAAATATATTAATATAAAATATATTATTAAATAAATATAGTGTGACTAGTGATTAAATGATATTATTTCTAAGCACTTCAAATGAGTTTTACAAAGCTTAAAAATTAAGCTAAAATTGGTCTAGCTCAATTTATGTAAATTATGCAGTTAATCTGAAAATGCAGAAACTATGTATCAATACAGTATCTTATGCAACTTGTTGCAAACAGCTCTTATTCATTCACAACATTTTTCTTGTTTACTGTTGTTTAAAGATTACGTTAACTTGTCTACTCAAAATAACCTGACCAATAAATAGCTCGAATAACAGCATATTGTATCAGTTCTCCTAACTCCACAGCTGATTTTCTCATACCATCAATATGTGGCATTGTGACTGTCAGTTTGATGAGGTTGGCATAGTCAGGATCTTCTGGGCCAGTGTAGCGCAGTTTGGCAGAGAATGGCTCTGCTCCAACTACTCCTGATATGCGAGGCTGACAAAGACCTAAGGGAAAAAAGAGAAAGCAACCTTACTTTATGTCCACAGGAAACAATCTGCTCTTTCCCTTACACTATTTTAGGTGTACTTTTCTTCCATGGTACAGGTATCCAAAACAATGAGAATTTTCTCGAATGACCAGTAAACACTTTCAGAAGCATGTTCCAGGGGTTTCAACTATGCAAAAGAGGATTCAGACAGAAATGATTACTTGATCAACAGGATCACATTTTCAGAACAAGGTGATGATATTGAATCAGTGTCTGTTCAGCTGCATGTGTCAACCTTACTTGCAAAGCCAGTGCCAAGTGCCATACTTTCTTACAGAGGTCTTCAGAGACATATGTTTTAATTCTTCCCACCATCCTAAGTTTTATGGAAGATATCTGACCAGTGTTGTTGGTTTTGGCACTGGATTGGCTATGCAGTGATATGCCCTCACAGAAATTAATGAGTCTCCTGATCCATTTGTAACAAAAGTGTAGTTAGAAAGATTGTGCCACAGGATATCTAGAAACACTCTGCATAGAATAGAGCCAGCTCCAAAGCTAGATAAGTTGCTTTAGGCCTTGTTAATTTCAATTTTGAATTTCTCCAAGAAAGAAGATTATATAATATATTTCAGTAATTCTTTCCAGTATTAGTTCAATGTGTTCTATTATTAGTCCAAGTCTGTAGGACCAGAAAATCAGGTTTGCAATCATATGATCTGAGATGTATGCAGCTTCTAGTTGCAGAGTTTAATGCAGAAGTGTTTGTGTTTTGGTGCTTTGCTATGTGATGGCCAAAGGATTACAAGGTACTCCAAGTAAGAAAGCAGATATGGCAAATCGAAACAGTTCTCTTTGCCCATTTCTAAGGGATTTCAAGAAAAGAGGAAGCAGGGACCTCCTCTTGGAGACCTCATCATCCTCAACATCTCCAAGCTGGAAACTTCTGTCAGGACGAATTAAAATTTCTTTTCTGCACATAACAGCTTTTTGGTTGGTGGTTTTAGTTTGTTGTTTTTTTTTCCTCAAATACAATAACATTGCTAAAGAGGCTAAATATTTTTTCTTTTTGCACAATCTGAATTCCTTTTGGGAGTTTGGTCTATGCACTGGAAGTCAGGCATCTTCAAAGTGGAAAATATTCAGGGTTTTTGCAGGTTGCTTTGATCATTGCACTTCTTTCCTTCCACATCACAAGTTAGCTCAGGTACTGGAAGTAATTTATGCATGACAACTCAGTCCTGAGACTAAGATAATTAGCTCTGCTAATTTGTCAAGTGTAATCCAGATAATACTACAATAACAAAGCCAGTCTGTTTCACATAACAAGAAGGACGAATAATTATGAATGCTTTGACGAGGGAAAAAATTTGTCCATGCCCTGTTATTGGGCCCAATTGCTTTACTCTTTAGTCAAGGAAGACATCAATTCTCAGGTGTCCAGTGAGGTCTGAATGAGGTTTTTCTCCTGGCTAGGCTTTCATATGCCACTCCTATGTGGATTCTCCAGTGTCTTAACAGGAGCTGAGACTGTACTGCATAATTACTGCAGTTGAATTCAAAAGTCAACAGAAACCAGGCTTCACTAATTCCATTGCCTGTTATATGTTGTTCTCATGGATATACAAGTTTGCTATGTGGATTGTTATTTAAAGATGTGGAGAATTAAGAGAGAGGAAAATCTTTCTCTTTATACAATGCTTTGCTGTGTCAAGAGAGTTTTTGCACCATGTCTAACAACAACAGAAGAAAAGCTGAGATGGTAATGTTAAAACGTCTGATCATGTACCCAGCTTTTGTTAGGACTGAATTTGGGATGCAAGAGACCTGTGAATTTTGCAGTAGGTGATGATGTCTTACCTTCTGATGTGCTTATAGTGACAATAGGGCTCATAAGCTCAAGACCCTCGTTCCCGTCTGAATTCACAGCCCGAGCTGCACACTGGACACGAGAGCCGGCTTGAAAGTAAATGGAGTCGAGTGTAATCATCTTAGAGGAGGTGAAGAAGGTGTCAAAGTCAACCTCCTTCATGGGGCTGGTCACACCGTCGGGGCCGGTGGGGGCACTGACAAGCCACCGGTACTGTGTCAGGGTGTTATTGATGTTCTCGCTGGCACATATAGAACCAGTCTTGTCAAAGTCTTCATACTTAGGATTACAAGCCTGAGAACAAGGCACATGTGTTAGGAATTTACTTGCTTCATGGAAAGAGAGTTTTAAGTCATCAAGAGTCACAAAACTCGACAACACGGAACTGACAATCTCATAAAAAATCACCTTATTTTGACAGTGATGCATTCAGCCCTGTTAGGGTAAATGAAAAGGTGTATCTAATTGTGTTTACTGAAATAAAAGGTATTATTTTAAATTGATTTATAGGAGAAAACATGGCATAGTTATGAAGGCACAATACACTCCCATGTAGTACCTTAATTTGAACTTCTCGCTTTGATCTAATTCTGCAAATACACTTTGCATTCAAAGATTTATTTTCTTTGATTCTTTTTTTACTTAGAACAACCATTCAACTTGTGACATTCCTGTGCAAAAGGAATGTGCGGAAAAACAAACTGAAGATGGACAAACCACTCTTCAAGGTATATGAATATTTATGTAAACTTTTCAGTTGCAAAGCTACTAGTGAAAAAATTGAAAGAAGCCTGAATTCCTCCAGCACTCGTTTTATAGTCTGTGGCACTCATTGAAAACAATGGCTCATCTGTTACCTCCAGTGATTTTAGCTCTGCAAATTAAGGCAGGATAATGCAGGAAATACTAAGGTCATGCAATCATAGACACAGTGTGAGTATCAATATCAAATTATTCTTAGTGAGGAACAAGTGAAACATCTTTCTACAGTTTTTTTCCTCCTGAAAATGGATTCATTATCCAGACAAATTAGATTAGCTCTAAGGATAATTCTAGCTTGAACTAATATGTGTGACTAATATGTGTGACTCGTCACCATAGGGATTGGTACTGGCCACCTAAAACCCACTGAACAAAATCCTTATACTGACTTTGTTCTGTTTTTGCACAGAGATACTTACTGTGATACAGATGACAGGATAGCCAGCAATAGGACTGGTTTTGTCTTTGGCTTTAGAAGTATCATCATATATCAACAGAGATGCAACTTGAGGGACAGAGGGGAAGGTGACATCTGCCATGCTGTTCATTTCTTCGATGTAAACAATGGCCTTGGCTGTCTGACAATGAAAGGACAGAAACAGTTCTCTGTGAAAATTTAAATAAACAAGCTGGACCTCGATCACAATACCTCTAGCCTTCAAAACACTGTTCCAAAGGAAGTTCTAAAACCTCATCTGGATGAGTTGTTGAGAAAGGGTTGAGGCACTGAAAGTACACTGCAGGGTGCAAAACAAAGAGCTAAAATGAAAATCATCTTTTCAGAACAGTGAAGATCCCAGACTTTCAACCTTGTCTCCCAGCTTTTTTGTTATCACTTCAGTATTCTGGTAGATCCCTCTATGTATACTGTATGCTTTAATGACTGGTGAAAATGGGGTGTTTGTCATCAGCAAAGGCTATGTCTCCTCTGTCTGGCTGTCTGGAGTCAGACTATATATGGTATGACACTGATGAAGCAGACAAAGAGTTTCAACAACACTTGATGCCAAATCAGAGGAATATATACTGTTTAAATTAAAACTATGTAAGATATAATGCTAAATAACAAGAATGTGAGGCTATTTCATCTTACACAATAGGAATAATATTAATACAGTTTTGACAGCAGAAGTCATATTTCACCTGAAATTGCTCTTTTTATAGCATAGAGGTTATATTGTATTGCCAGAGAGTGTTTCCAAGAGGATATAAGTTTCTAAGACTGATTATATGAGAAGACTATGTCTGGAATGGTAATCTGCAGACTTTCATTGACACTATGGCCCCATCAACATTACTGCCTTGACAAAAAACTCTTTTGTTTAGATGTTACTGTGACAGCTGGGATGGCCTTTTTGTCTTTTAATACACAAGCCAAGATGATATGAATAAAACTTAAAAGAAGAGTAAAACAATGAGCCAGAAAGTAAGTAAGAGGTCTGTTTACCAGATTTTGTTGTTCAGGACTTGGTGTGAATTTGTTACCTGTATTTCTGCAACCATGTTCTCATCAGGCTTCAGGTGAACAGTGAAGGCTTCTCTCATCTCCCTAACTCCATCAAAGAGAACTTCAATCTCCACAAAATGCTGTGTTTCACCCTCTCTGAACTCAATTTCTGAAAACATGAGACAGTTAAAAATAAATCCGTTGTTCATAACAAGCTGTGCTTCTAGGTCCAGCCATGAGAGATGGCAAATAATACTCACTTTTCAAATTACAGATGCTTGCAAATGTAGTTTAAGCTATTTGATGCTAGAAATAATAGTAACTAATAGCAGTAGACATGTGGAAATTGCTGAAAATAAGACATAAATCAAGAGATTTGCAAAGCTCAAGATTCAGTCTAATGGAACTTAATGTTTTGAAAATTATCTGTGACTAATTACATAAATGTTGGTAACATATGTGAATAACCAAAAGAATGAAGAATTCTAAATAAATAGTATTGTTACGTCTTTTTCCAACAAAATGTTGTAAGTACAATGGTATATACCAAAAACATGGATAAAGCTGTAGCTACACAGGAGTATTGTATTTTGGAAATTATTTTCTCTGAAAAAACTTCCTAAGTCATGGTGATAAAAAGTTCAGCCTTAGCTGATTATTTTGTTTGCATGGCAAGGCTTTGGTAGTGGGGAGCTACAGGGATGGATTCTGCAAGCAGCTCCCAGAAGCATCCTCCATATGTCAGCTGGCTCCAAGATGGACCCACTGCTGGCCAAGGCTGAGCCCAGCAGTGTCAGTGGCAGTGCCTCTGGGATAACAGATTAAAGAAGGGAAAAAACTGCTGAACCACAGCAACTGGGGAAGAGCAGGGAGAATATGTGAGACTTCACTCTGCAGACACCAAGGTCAGTGCAGGAGGGGCAGGAGGTGCTCCAGAAGCCAGAGCAGAGATTCCCCTGCAGCCCCTGGTGCAGCCCATGGTGAGGCAGCTGTGTGCCTGTAACCTATGGAGGGCCACGGTGGAGCAGGGATCCACCTGCAGCCCGTGAAGGACCCATGATCAAGCAGCTGGATGCCCAAAGGAGGCTGTGACCCTAGGGGAAGCCTGCATTGGAGCAGGCTCCTGGCAGCCCCATGGAGGGAAGAGCCCTCAGTGGAGAAGGTTTGCTGGCAGAACTTGTGAGAGACCCACACTGGAGCAGTTCATGAAGAGCTGCAGACTATGGGAAGGACCACAGCGAAGGACTGCAGCCTGTGGGTGGGACCTCGTGCTGGAGCAGAGAAGAGTGTGAGGAGAAAGAAGCATCAGAAATAACGTGTGATAAACAGATTGCGACTCCCATTCCCTCAAGCCAGTCAGAGGTAAGGAATTTGGGAGTGAAGCTAACCCTAAGAAGAGGGGAGGGGTGGGAGGAATGAGTTCTAAGATCCAGTCTTATTTCCCCATCACTGTGCTCTGGTTTGATTGGTAATAAATGAAATTAATTTTCCTAAGTTGAGTCTGTTTTCCCCTTGCTGATAATTGGTGAGTGATCTCTCCCTCTTCTTATCTCAACCTGTGAGCCTTCTGTCATATTTTCTCTCTCCTCTGTAGCTGAGGAGGGTGAGTCACAGAGCAGCTTTGGTGGGCACTTGCTGTCCAGCCAAGATCAACCCACCAACTGACCAAGTTAGGGAGTATTGATTCTTGACTGTATTAACTACTAAAGAATTAAAAAGTACAGAAACTATTTAACACTTGTGCCGGGAAAGTGTGAAAGTGATAATAACAAAATAAGTGCATTTCTAATAGTTTTATTTTTAAACAATGTCAAAATTACTTCAAAGATGTACAGAAATAATCAACAGAAACTTAGGACCAGATGAACTTGCAGAAAGTGATGTTCTCACTGGTGCATAGAAACACCACCATAATCAAAATACACCAGTTGATAAAGAACTCTGCACTCTAAAGGGACAGGCACAAAAAGCAATAGTGCATTAAAGCTGAATTGTATATGGGAAATAAAGCACAGTTAGGTGATAGAGACTGCCTCTATCTCTTCCTCTCCAAAACCTTCAAATCAGGATCCCCTTTTTAAAGGATATTATTTTCTGCAGCCAAAGTTATTTGGATCAAAGTTATTCGGATCCAAAGTTATTTGGATCAAAGTTATTTGGAAAACTGTGAGAATCTTGCAATCCATAGAGTCTGATTAAGTGATCTAATGATCCTTCCAATTCCAAGTGTTATTAAGCCAGGGAAATACTCTTATTTGTAATAAACATATGAACTCTTAGCTGTGTGACAGCTAAGGATTTTACCGATTTTCAGTTTGCAACACTTCCTCCAGAAAACCTTTGTTTTTCAGTGGGAAAGAGGAAAACTCCAAATTTCAGGAGCAAAGTGACTGGAACTAGCAAGCTCTGGGTTGATGATTTTCTTGTGGCTAACAAATTGCTTCTTTAGATATCACTGGTGGCAAATGCCACTCTGATGGAATTTGAAGATACAGCGCAATGTTGTTGATGGATGTTCAAAGGCAAGTAATATATTCCAGCTGGACTGGATGCCAAAATAGTTTACCTGAAACTATGAGAACACTCCAGCATGAATGATTAATCTTAAAACACTGAGTAATATCATGTATTATCATAAACTTTAAAAGAAAAAAAAATCATAATGCTACAAACTCCATTAGTCGTTGCTTAAAGCACATAGGTGGGCTACTAATGGAAAGAAGTTTATCAGCTAAGAGATTTTTCATTCTGTTGCACAACTTCTCTCTTCATTCATTAGCAGTGTAGAGCACCAGGCAGTGAATTCAGAAATACAGAAGGAAAGTTTTAATATTATGAACACAGAAAAATAAAAAGAAATATACATTAATACCTACATACAGAAAATGCCATTATTTTAATATATTGCTCAAGAAACAACCACACAATCATATCCGATAAGTAGATATTTCTTCAGAGTAATATTATTACATTCTGCAAATATAACTAAGATTTAACTCACATGTCTTCCAACTCACAATTTCTTGACCTACAGATGTTTTCAAAGGAGTCACAATTCTTTTGTAAATATCTTCACTGATAATCGGTATTCCAACAGCACTTGGCTGTTGTATACCACAGGAGATCTGTCTACACTGAATTCGAATAGGAAAATGCATTTTGGGATGTGGTTGCAAAGTATTCTAATTACAAAGTTATTCCATTTTTCAAAAATTATGTTACAGTCATGAATGCAAACAAATAATTGGATGTGGTAAGCATGATCCTACCTTCTGATATAGGGTGATAGTCTTCTCCAGAAGTAGCAGATCCATCCTTTGTATGAACTCTCACAACAGAAACTTTGGAAGTGTCTCCCAGACGAAGCACTGGGATTTTCACAATTGCTACTTGCCTTGTGTCCTTTGGTTCACTTACACTAAATTTGGTCTCACCAAACTTAATAATAGCCTCTGTAATTGGAAGAAAAAAAATGGTTTTGGAGGATGCAAATGGGCTTCCAAAACCCAGTAAGAATAAGCTATTCTCTTACTGTCTGCGTCATCCCGAATCTTTATCAGCGTCTCGTTCTGCTCGCCAATAGAGGCACCAAAGGAAGAATCGCTTCTTGGAGTGCCAAGAACCAGGCGTAGCTCTTCCTCCTCCTCATGGAAAGTATCATCCATAAGCACCAGTGTGCAAGGCTTCTCTGTTTCACCTGCAATCATTCTGAAGGTAGCATCAGCCAGAACTTAGATGTTCTTTGCTCTAATACAGAACTTCTCTCCAAGCCCAAGGCACCACAGGATGCTCCTGCTGGCCAAGGCATTCACCTTGACATCATAAAAGTTAATGAGCAATGACAGCAGTGAAAGCAGAATTAGCAGTCATTACCTTTCTATGGAAACTCATTAAAGTGGAATCTCCCATTCTGGGACTTATGTAAGACAAGTTTCTATTTGGTATGTTCACTTTGCATGTATTAGTGCAAAATACTCATCCTGCTTATTGTTACATGGGAAATATGAAAACTGAAACAAATCTGCTGCATATTAAACATGCCTAAGAAGCCTATGGAGACAAAATATAATTCTTTGCTACTTGTCTTTACAGAGAAATGGTAGGGTAACACTCAAAAAAAGAGAAAGTCACTTCCTAAGTGGCCCAGATCCATTAATTCTTACTAGCTGGACTCTTTCCTGGTGTCACAGAAACAACAGCAAAGGTGTAGAATACAGGACAGCACTTAAGGTCCTAAATAAAACAACTAATTTTTCAAGAGAAGTGTGATATCTGTCTACAGAAACACGAAGGTTGTAAGTTCTGTGATAAGGGCATACCAAAGTTTTCATGCTGATGACAGAACTTGTTTAAGACTTGTAAAAAATATCACATGTGTTTGAACTTCAAAGGCTAGAAGACCAAACTGTCTTCCGCACAAGTAGAAAGAAATAGGCAATATTCTTTCAACATAGTAACATTTGATTTATGTGCATTTCATCTCTGATGTGAGATGTTAAGCACCTGATATTTGTGGGCAGTCTTGGTAAAGCCTTGGTGGGAGAAAAAATTCAAACAGGAATTAGGGAGCTGTTGAAAGATCTATTACTCATTTCAGTGCAAGTCAAATGTATTTGCCAGGAATCTGCTTAACAAAGAGCAGAACTTCTTAAGTTTCCTTTCTGACATCAGATCTGTGCTTCTACTGTGTTATGCCAAACCTGCTTTTGCTATCAAAAAGGCACTGAACCTAAATGAAGATATACTCTTTTGGTTCTTACTGATTATCCCTCTAAGCCAGAAGTGAAGAAAACAGAGAATATAGACATGTTATACCATTGTGTATGAAAAAATCCCAAACCTTTGTTTTCCAGAGTGATCTTTTTGGCACTACTCTATGAGAAGGCACAATTAAAACACAGCAAAATGAAACAAACAAAGCAAAGCAAACAAAACCAAAAGAAAACATGATAGACAAAAAGGCTTCTACAATAAGATCAAGAACTTACCAGGAAGGAATGTGATGATGGAACTGTCAATATTAGGACGTTCTTCGAAGTCCATCATAACCTGAGCTGAACCTTGCCTTGTATAGCATCTCACAGTGGATGTGTATCGGATGTCTCCACTCCTGTATATCATGGCAGAAATCTGCCCATCATTTTCATTGGCTACATACACAGATTCTTTAAACTGCATCTTTGGTACTGGGGAGAAAAACATAGAAAGGACTTGTAAGTATAACTGCAGAAATTATCATGTCTTCCCTCCATCATTTCACATTTACTTATGCCACACTGCACCAGATATAGAACACAAGCAGCCAGACAGCAAACGACTTAACACATCATCTCCAAAATATGAAAAAGTAAAAGAAAAACAAATTACTCACAATCAGACACTGAGTCATTAATGAAGATGGTGGTCTTGCTGGGTTCTCCAAGGGCAGCATTCATGGGCATCCTAAGCACAAGCTCAAACTTCTCAGTTCCTTCCAGCACTGGCTGTCCAAGATCATCCAGAATTATCACACGAAATGTCTGCATATTGACTCCAGGGGAAAAATCCAAATTACGACTGATGCCTACATAATCTACTCCAGCTACCAATGGAAAAGAGAGAAAAATAGCATTACATATAATTAAAAATAAAAATACCTATCATTAGGCAGTTAACTGGAGGCAAATAATTTTCCTTTATAACTAGTATTTTCCAAATTCTAGCATTCATGTAAAAGTATCTTTTGGTTATTAAGTTGGACTATACAATAAAATAAGTCAATGTTAACTAATTTTTTGTTTAATGATGATTTGAGTCACAAAATGAGGCTGACTCTGTTCTGTTGTAAACCAACAGTTATTCCAGAAAAACTAATGAAATTTGCTTGACCTGAGAAACTAAAGTAAGCAAAAAGCTTTGAGAGAGACTCTGGAGATGAAGCAAAGTCTTTTGGAAAGAAATTTCACATTATTTTGTAACAAAGATGAAAATTTTAACATAAAAAGGAAAGGAGACAAGGCCAGTGAGCTGACTGGGGGAAGAACTGCTGTTCAGAGGAGTTGTGTAAAACAGAATGAATGGAAAACAAGCAAATCAGATTCTGCTCAGAGCCTATCCGTTGAGGTCTGCCACTTTACTCTTAAAGGAAGTTTGATCTGTTTTCCTTTAAGCAAAGCAAACCAATCCATAACATGTCAATGAGAATAAGGCAAACAAAACAAAATACTGACTAAAACATGACACTGTCTTGAAACAAAGGCATTAAAGGTATCTAGGACTGTAGGGAAGGACTCAGTTTTAACATTAGTTTTTGGGAAGAATAAACAGCAGAACTGTTGAAACAAAGCTTTGGAGGCAACATTTCAATTAAAATTGAAATCAGGTTTGGAATTCTGTGCATTTGACAAAATTTGGCCAGATTAAAGGCTATCATCAAGATGGGTACTTGCCTAAAAGCCCTACTGCTGTACTGCCCTAGAGCTAAGTCTCTAAGACAGGATTCCAGGACTGACAGCTCAGAGCAGCAGATCCACTGCTGCATTGTGTAAGGCAAAGAACAGGTTCATAGTTTTACAGGCACCCAGCCATTTCAAGCTTTCATGCTGTGACCAACAGACTAGAGATCTCAAGAGCTGAGCCACTCCCAGCTCTTAATCCTAGGGGTCCTGGCACAATAAATGAAGATCCTTACTGCAAGGAAAGATTTTTTTAATCAGAAGTAACTTAAATATTAAAGATTTGATAAAGACATCAGATCATACAAGCAGTTTTGTAAGAAAAACACATATATGTTATGTATGTTATGTTTAGTTATTCCTGAAATAACAATAAAGTTACACTCAGGATAAGCATCTAAGGATGCTTCCTCTATAGGAATATCTTAGTTTAAATGTTATGGTATGCTTTTTGAAAAATGTAGAGCATGCTAACACTTCTGCAGACAAAGGTTCTGCCGAAGGATCCAAGAACCACACAGCTGAAGCAATGCTGCTCCTGAATAGAACAGGTAATGATTTCTCAGTGCCTACAGTAAAAATGAGAGAAGCAAACTCAGCATGCTGCCAGTGATCATAACCACGCCCAGAGTATGCTCTTGAGGCAGCAATCAGTTGCTTCTGTAGCAGTCTTTATCTGAGGATTTAGAGGCATTTCTCTTAGTGCTATACTTCACAGCAGCTCTTATTCCTGTTCCTCTGAAATTCTGTAACCTCTTAATTCGTTCTAAGAAGAAGAGCCCTGCTAAGAGCAAGACCCCCACCATTTTCATTCTATGTGTTTGAAACGGTACCAAGACCCACTGAAGTAGCCCTTGTGAGACGCAGCAGCACGTGCCAGCAGTGTGCACTGGCATGTGCAGTGCAGGAGCAGCCTGAAAGCAGAGCAAAGCAATCACTCACCCTCTGCAGTGACTGGTTCAGATTTGCGGGACCTCACCGTGACAGAGGCAGCCTTGGACAGGTCGGTTCCAGTCCTCCAGACACGGACCTCAACATAGCCAGCACTCTCATCAACATAGTATTCATCATTGCCAAAGTAAAATGCTGGTTCTGGTGAAAGAGGAATAGTGCCCATAAATGCTTTGTTACCTTACACTGAAGTTAACACGAGACCATAAAATCCACATCGAACAATGAAGAGCACTTTGCTCATCTCAGCAAGTGAAATAAAGCTACTTTTTTTAAAGTTTAGAATAATTTAGCTATTTTTGGCTACTTTTCAAGTATTGGTTTCCGTGGTTTTAGATAGCAATTGTCATATCAGCACTGTGCTCTTTTTCTTGCCTCCTACATTTTCACATTTTTGTGTCAGCATATATGAATCTGTGTACAAAACTAAATGTGGTATCTCATTAAACTTGTTTTAGTTGAGTCCTGCACACAAGCCAGAAAATTCCTCGCATTTTTCACTTTGGTACATACAAAGGTGAATACAGATAATGAAATTTAAACTTAAATGTTCTCACAGATTCCTGTTGCTAAAACCAGACTGGAACATGACATGTAACCGGAGTTACTCTTGGTAATGTTTTTCAGCTAACTGAAAGGGAAAATACTTAATTTTAGTTCTCCCACATCTAGCATTTAAAACAAAATCAATCTTATTTCATGTAAACTGAAATGTGAACAGTCTTTATCTTAATATTTAAGTTCCACAGTCCATAAGAAAGAAGAGCAAAAAGCAAAGGAGATTAAAAAGCTATTCCATTTAACAGACACATTGTTTAGCTCCATTTTTTCCTCCCTTTTCCAGTTTTCCTATCCACAGTAATTTCACAAAGTAAACAGCCTTAAAAACATATCCCAGCTTCACCCTGGATTTTATCATCTCCCCTTTTCTATCTTTTTCATTCAGTACCAGTGCCTCAGCTTTCCCACTGCACAGCAGAAATCACCTCTACCTCCCCCAAGCATAGAAAGACCTACCCAAGTTCTCCTTGGGCTTCATCACAGTTTTCCTCTGCTGTCTTGTGAGAATTTATTAGAATCATGAGGCTACAGTATCAGAAATGAGTTTGAAATGCCATGCAGCATACAGCCAACTTGAGTTCAGTCAGCAAAGACCACAGCAATTGCTCAGTGCTCTATGAGTAGCACTGTGGGTACTTCCCCTTCACCAATCATAGAAAAAAAGGCAAAAAATTCAAAGGAAAGGACTGGAAAAGGTTATGGTTCTATACAGCTATGTTTTGCTTACAGAACAGATACAACAAAGGAGGAGACATAAATACTTTTTAATGGTAAGTGGAAGTTGGGACCATCATTTCCATAAGTCAGATGTCTGTAAGATTATATGTCTGATGCAAAGCTGTGACTTCTCTTACAATGGAATAAATCTTTTGGAATTGAAGAGTCACCACCGTGTATGCAACAATCTCCTCTGGTAGATTGCTGAACCATGTAAAATAGTAACTTAATTAAAACTAACCAGAAATAATATAAAATTTTAAAATTTTGTTATTACTAAACCAAAACTTCATCTGAAAAGCAGCAGTTAAAAAGCATTTTGGAACTGTATTCAAGAGGGAAATTGCAAGTTTTGGAGAAAAGAAATTTTTCTTCTGCATTCAAGATTTTCCTGTAATTTACAACTAATAAAATAATAATAATAATAATAATAATAATAATAATAATAATAGCAATAGCAATAATAATAACAACCAAAAAAGTGAACTCCTTTAATATTCCTCATCAATGAAAAAATTGCAGCTGCCTCCCTACTTCTCTGCTAAAACTGAAATCATGCAACAAATTGATGGAACTGAATGTATTTACTGAAAACGTAGTGCAGATTCATAGACCTGTTTGAGCATTATCGAAGTCATCAACCTCTGAAGGATGAAAAACAAACTTGGAAGAAGTCTAACTTTGGAAGATGAAGACTATGTCAGTTCCAATTTATTTATTTTTTCTTTTTAAATTCAAGAATATGTATATTTAAATGTGCGTATTTGTGTACACAGACAGACACACATCGATTTTACTTGATTTGCTCACAGAGGCTGGCTGGTCAATGGCGGTTTTTAAACTTGGAATTGCAGAGCTCTTATCTGAAACGTCTTCAGTGGGTGAACAGGATACACCCTCCGCACCTTTTGTGTAACTGCTAGTAACTTTGATGAGAGTTCTACTTACAGGGATACTGAAGCACTGGATATCAGATCTGCAAAGCAATGTGTCATTTCAGACATAACATTTCTTCTAAATTCTTAAGATGGACAAAGACTTCCCCAGCCTCTAGACAATAAAAATACAGAATGCCTGCTAAGACCAAATGGTTATTAACGTGCCAATAGTTAGATAAAGGCAGTTAAAAACATTTTCAATTCTAATACATGTAATTTCTTAAACAGGTATGCTTAGGGTTCAGCACACTTTTCCAGGTCTGATCTTGTTATGTCCCAATGGTTCTGGAACTTGACCTGGACTTGGCTGCACCTCATTTAAGCACCTTAGTGAGAGGTACTCACATGGAGCCTGCTTGCTCTCAGTTTGCAAGGACAAAGATAGGCCATCCCAGGTTTCCCAGCACAATGAGCATACAGGAGAACAGGTGGAATGGCTCACTCACTGCAATCAGAAAACTCTGAGGACATGTGGAAGCATTCCCTTCTACTTACTGCCTACACAGGCTAGCTGATGAGCCTTAAACTAGATGGAAGGCATAAAGCAAAATATTGCTTGTTTCTTACAGCATTATCCTAGCACTTGCTTTACTGCTGGTGAAGAAGAATCCTCACATACTATTCATTCCTGTAGTCACAGCCAAAAAAAAAAGATATCTATACCCTCAGCTAGCTTGCCTTGTATTTCAGAGTGAGTTTTTCACACTTTCTGAGGTATGTGTGTTCAATGAAAGACACATTCTGCATGGCTACCCATCCTAGGAAACAAATCCTTACAAATGTTTTCTAGATTCATTTCCTGTAAGTTGTGTTAGTAGCTCCCCAGGGGAAGCAGCAAAGCCAAGCTCCTAACAGGGAAAGCATTGTCTGTCTCAGGTCACGTCTGGAAAACACTCTGCTCAGCAGCTGCAGGCTCACTTACAGCAGACCTTTAATCTAGTAATCACTCTGAAGAGAGACTACTGCAAATTTAATGGTTCCTCTTAGAGAAATAAGAGGATGTTTTCTAAGAGGTTTTTTGTTCAGAGCCACGGATTTCACTGGCATGAAGTTACAATAATCAGAGGAGAAAGGTTAGGAACTTTAGTCCCAGGTTTCTTGGCACGGAAATGAAAACTTTGCCTTGTACTTAGAGAGTCAGAGGCATATCTCAACTACAGCACTAGTCAGTCATCAAGCAGGAAAACAAACACACTTCTCATGTTAGGAACACGTTTAACTTTGAAGGTACATCGTCAAATCAGTGTGATAGCAAAAAAATGTTTATTTCCAAAGAGACTTTACGTTTTAAATTATATCCTTATGAACTGCTTTAGGGAGACATTGCAAAAGAGTAGGTTGTTCATAAAAAATCCTGTTGGCAGGATATTTAGGACAAACACAAAAGAACAGACTCTTTCATGCTGACACTTTGATAAGGCTTAAAACTAAAGTGAATTTCAGTGATATATGCTACCAGTGATGCACACACACACACACACACACACATATATATATATACTCTCAGAAGGAAAGAAATAATAGAAGAAAACAGACATGCCACTCTGATAATTCAGATACTGGAACGAGGGGAAGCAGTCTTTACAAATGAACTTATGGCTCATCTTTTCTAGGGTTAAGACTATTTAAAAAAGTAATTTAAAAAAAACCTTTTGCCTTCCTTCTTTCTGTGAACATTATCAGTTGCTAGAACTAGCAGAAGTCTGTTGTGGTAACACAGAAGGTGCACACCAGGACTTTGCAAGCCTACAAGCCTGTTCTGGAACAGTCTGCTAGGGCCATGCTGAATCCAAAGTAAGGAGCCCTGGTGGCTGGTACAGCTAATTACCTTGGACACAAAACCAGGCAAACATGGCCAAATTTGGCTGGACCTGATCTGGCTCATAGGCAGTGCAACACATACATCCCTAAACAATGCCTACTTGCACTTGAGGATCAAAGCTGGCATTAAAGGACTGATCGGATGAGTCTGTAACATAACAGATTCCAACGTTACAAACATGAAGTGTGTGAGTTGTAGGAAGACCAGCTAAGAATGAGAGTTCCATTAAACGTAAGAAGGCATGAGCATTTACTGTTTATTAGCATTAAAGGTCAACTTCGGAAATCTCTCTCATATATGCACATTAATAGCAGCAAATGAAAAGCCCAGAGAAACTATCAATTACAAAAACTTCATTTTAAGACAATATCTAAGAAGACTTCAAAATCTGAAACTAGGTAGCACCATTTTGCAGCTATTTACACACACTTGAAACTATGCAAGCAACTGAGCTTGAATTTAGCACAATGAATTTAATTTGCCAAGTCATTTATTTTCACTGAATGCTGTAGAAGCAGGGGTCAAGATTACAGTCAAAGCTCAGTTCTGCAGCAGGTACCTATTGTGCAAATGCCAACAGCTTTTTATTTGATGTGGTCAAAACAGATTACTTTTCAAATTCATATGTTGCAATCTTAACAGCTTTCATCTTCTTAACAGTGTTGTCATAACTTTTGCAATCAAAAAGTAAATTCCCCTCAGAATCAAAACTGGTAGTTTCAGCCAAATTGCCACAGACATTATCTTAAGCAAATAATGTCTGCTTTTCCATTTGTCTCAACAGACTGTTTCTGTCTATTGACTTAAAAAGGGTTTTTAAAACAATTTTGCAAACACTGTAACAATAGGACAGATTCAAATTAATGCAATCTTTCCCAAACACACTTTGGTTTTGTAAGGAAATAGTAGTTTCTTTTTCAATCCACAATGGCAGTGTCATGCATTGATTAGACTGGCTCATTACTTAATTACTCTCATTTTATGCAACTTAGCCTAGAAATTTCAGTAGAATAACATGGTTGGAAGCAGCAACTGCTATGAACAACATTACATACGACTCATATTTAATTAATTATTTTAATTAATTAACGATACACACCAATTTATCATAACCCTTTACATTTTAACTCACCCTTCATGTTAAAGTGCATCCATGCTTCAGTTTCTCTAGACACAGTACCATCACAAGCAGCACCTACCTGGCAGGCTTGGAGTCCATATCTAAACTCTCTGCCACTTCAATAAGCAGAACTGAAATGTAAGCACAGTAGCATGCTAAAGGGAGCACACTGCAGCTCTAGCTGCAATACTGAGCACGGCAGTGAGATGGCTACAGTGATACCCCATCTCTGGTCACCTGTACTTTCCTTATTGACAACCTGCAGTGTTCTTCAAAGCCTGGAGAACAGAGCTAATTCTGATTTTGCTTAAGGTCAGGCTGCCGATCATAAATGGTGCAGTAACAGCTCAATGAGCTACGGAGTATTCCTGAACAATGGAGAATAAAGACATTTGAGTGTATGAGGACAAGCTGTAGCTCAATTCGTTGAGGATGTGTGTCTTTAAAGTGAAAATGAATTTTTCAAAAATTAGTTAATTATTATGTACAAGATAGTAATGAGCAGTCTTAAATTGTTTCCCGGTTACAAATGGCATGTTAGTAGAAAGGCTAATGTGTGAAGTTCACTCTAATAAGTGACCTTCCCTTGAAGCAATTAATTTACCTTTGTTGGTTTGCTAAGAAACGTTGCTACCTTTCCAAACCACCAAATTCATATATCAGTGAACTAACATTTACATGAAAATATTTATTAGTAGAGTAGTGCTGTTCCACACACCTTCAGGGTATATATAACCTACAGACCTTGATATCACTGGAACTATTACACGTGCTGAAGGAGTTTTCCCTATGTTCAGTCTCAGGACATGGCCAGAAGATTTTTCCTGCTGTAAGTACATCAAGCTCCAATTACTTGCCTAAACCATTCCATAATGCCGATATTTGCCTCATTTACCAATAGAGATAAAAATATAAAGACAAACAGATGAAGAAACAGACACTGGGATCTGGGGACACACCCAAACACGATCATATTGCCTGCAGCAACCATTTGAATTTCACTTTTTTACTACTGGCTATACCTCCCACAGAGCATGAAACCAACTCAGATCTTCTACATGCTCTATTTTTAAAATGAATTATATTACTTTTATATAACAGGCCTGGGAAATGGGATCGGTGACAAATTCTCAACAGACTGATGAAACAGAGGCAGACAGATAAATGGGAAGGTTTGGCAGTAGCATTTAAATATACTAGACACACGGTTTTTCACAATGGGGCCAAGCTTGGAGGTGCTTGTACTGTACAGTCTACGGTAGAGTCAGTGATTCACACATCAGGTAAAAAATGAGAGCTACAAACACAAATGGTATTGGAAGTTCAGCAGCATTTCAGAGATCAGGCTAGGTAAAGATACAGTACGCAGCCATTTCTGGCTGATACAGCTTTAGAAACAATTGTTGGAAACAATTTCTTCCAGGCTTTTCTGCCCACATACAATCAGAACATATTTAGCTTACCCAGGCTGTAGAAAAAAAGTATGCAAGAGATCCCTTTACCACAGCTAGTTGAGGATGGGACTTGGCAGAGAAGGCAGAGCAGAAATGAAAACAGAACAACAGCCAGACTTATCAGACCACAAAAGCAGAGGTCTAACAAAAGAAAATATGCTCCATTTGTACGTTAAAACTTCTTGAATTCTTCTCTTGGACTTTTGTTCCCATGTGAGAGAGAAAAGAGTGTCCTGACGGTGAAGTGAGATAGTAACTGAGTTAAACTTTTGAGGATTTACACACTGAAAAGGAGAATCCATGGCATTAAAGCCCAATGGACTACAGTGGTTTCAGTCTTTAGAGTCTTCAAAGACTATGAGAAAACTGGCAAAGTCTGTATGAGGAGATTCAGAGTAAGGAAGATGATTGAAGAAGCCTTAGGAAAACTGAATGCACCAAGATGTCCCACTCAAATTGATTATCCAAATCTCAAACCTACAAAGCACTAACTTGGTCAATAAATTCACTCCCTACAAACATATCCAACAATGAACAGATGATTGATTTAGAATGGTTTGCTAGGCATTCCTTACATTTCTAAATAGTGTATAATAAATGCAAGATCTACAGTACAAAGACCAATGCCATCAAAAATACAATATGTTACAGCAAGACAGGAGAGAGAAAGCAGTTCAATGTACTCTTGAGTGAACTGTCATAAACCAATAATGCATTAGGCTCTGGGATGCAATACCAGTTCACATAAGAACACCATTTCATTAAACTCTTTCTAAATTTAACAGAAGGCATATTTTTTTATCTCATGCCTACTGCCTATTGGCAATTTTGTGTGCTTTGAATACAAAATTATAAGTTTTCTGTATTTTAACACTCTTCTTGAAATATTACTGCAATTCACATAAGAGTGTAATAACGCATGTGGAAGAAACCCATTTTAAAACACACAGTGGTGAAGGCTGAAGAACTTTGTGCTCCACCAGCTGAGATAAAACCAACATCTCTGTAGTTCACACACACATATATATACACACACACACAGACACTTATAAAATGGGGCACACATATATAAAAAACTGTAAGGAAAAATTTAGAAAGAAAAATTTCGTAAGAAAGCAAATCATAAATGTGCCTGGTTACGCTATAGAATATCCCACTGGAAGGTATGACATTAATTTATTTCTGTGATAGGTAGCAAACAGGCACTTTGTGAAATCTTTAGGGCTACCATCACAGATTGAACATTTTTCATTCTGTTGAACTGGTGATAATAAGAAGCTATTAGTAAAAAAACTGGGAGTATAATACGTGTCATAAGCTGGCTGTCATCCACTTTTTCCCTTGATTAGTTGCCAACCTGGCCACTTTCCACAGACTGGGAAAAGGGGAGAGATTTTATTTAATGGGAGCACAAAAGAAGTTAAAAGCTGCACAGAAGTGCCAGAGGCATCAGACTCACAAGCACTGTAAAAACATAAAAGGGAGAAAGTAATCAGAGATGGATGTACACAGGAAAAAAGAACTAGTTCACTATTTTAGGAATCTCCATAGAGTGGTGATGGATAGTTGGCCAACTCATGACTCCAGTCCATAACATAACAATGGGCAAGCTCTACCTGTAGTGTTCAGATTCTAATTAAAATTGGACAAATAGATTAGCAGATGTTAACTACCAAGATTAATCAACCACATGTTCAGTTTAAGGTCTAACAGACCTACTGGCAAAGAGAAAAAGGCGCATTTGCCTGCCTGCCTTGGAGGCCAATGGAAATAAGGAGATTCCAACCAGTCTTGTGAGATAAGGATATTCCTCTGCTAAACTACATTACTAATAAAACACTTATTTATCATAAGCTGTAAATTTGGCTCAGTACACACACTGAGATTTAGTTCATACTGCCTGCTTGCTAGAAGCCAATGAAAAGCATATATTTATAGTGTAACAATACAGTGCTGGCTTTTCAGGTTATAGATAGTAAATATTAATATGTACTTTACAACTCCAAGTAAGCTGGACAAGTGTTAGTGGGTACGAATTTTCAGAACATGGTATAAGGATTTTCAAAATTTAATTATGTGTAAGGAAAGTGACAGCAAAGAAATCTGCAAAAGACCCAATAATTAATCTGTTCTGTTAAACTTCTAATATTCCCCTTCTACATTAGGTTACCATCATCCAGTTTACTCATCTGTAAAATATTCTCAGACAGTGCTATCCTCTGTTATGATGTATGAGTAATTGAATCTGTTGATCAGGTGTAAAGACAATGGTCAGCAAATCTCTGACATAAACCTGAGTCCTTTGCTTTCCCAGCCTTGATGTAGAAATGTCAAGAAGAAGTTTGAGCTGCTTCTTGCCCATCTAATGTGAATGAAGTGGAAGAAATGTATTTAATGTACGTCCTGCTATGAACAGCATGAGGCTTCAACAATTCCACTGAGGCAGGGTGAGTGTTTGTCAGCCTGGCTGCAAGGCTGTGTGCTCTCACGGCAACAATAAATACAGTAGCATGGAATTAAAATCACATGGGGACACAGCCACTTAGAAAAAACTCACGGCACACAAAATAATTGTAAGCATTTTCCCTTAGGTGCAAACTTCCAGCTCTGCATTTGCCACACCTCTTCTCTTCAGATTTCCAAATGTGATTACAAACTGAGTTTTAAATTGCCCACAACAAAAAAAACAAGTAAGTAAAAAAGAGTCTAAATTAGCACAGTAGTCAGAATACTGCAGCATTGAAAAAGCAGAGCTCTGACTCAAACCTTGTTAAAGCATTTTGTGTCAGACTTGTTGTATTCAACACAGTAACTTTGTTAGTGCTGGAACCAAATTACAGGCTCTTCATCGCCAGATGAATACTAACAAAGACTTAGATCTCATTTTTGCTCTCTCTCTATAAAATGATTTCAGAGTCACTGCTTCAGCTGGAAAAACAGAGAGCACTTCCAGGCTGATCTAGCTTAGTTGCTAAGTCCCTGAGGATTAAGGCAATTCCATGGAAGAGTAGGGTCTGAGTATTTTTGTGAGTCTTAGACCAAATTCCAGGATTCCTCTGTCCAAGGGGAATGAAAAGTGCACATTAACCTCACCTTCCTTTTCCTAGATGCATAATATTTATCTATTATGTAGAATGCCTCCTTCAAATGAGCTTTATGCTGAATTCTGTGCTGTCCCTGCAATATAGGTATGTCCTTCATGCCCAGTAGTGCTTACAACTTTGTATTTGCAAATGAAATTTGTAGGGTTTATATCTACTGTCATAAATCAATGTATCCAGATGCACCAGGTACCCCTGGTGATTGAGTTCAACAATTTAGATGCTTGTCCTAGGATGGGATGTTTCCTGGGAGTACATCTCTCTTTTCATAACTATAGAGGTTTCCTGTAATAGCCTATTTGAATCAGATGTCTAAAGTTTTTGAGGTTAGTACCAGGTGAGATTAGTGCCCCCCCCCCAGGAAGTGAATGATTTGCATAGGTCTTTTCCCTATGCATGCTTTTCTTCCATAGTTTACAGTTGGTAACTATCACATCTGACTCAAACAAACCATATTTTTACTTTTTAGTGCCTTAACTGTAGTGACATGTGTAACTTTGAATCCAAGATTTCCATGTGAAGTTTTTGCTGATACTTAACTTCATTAACTTAATTACTTTCTTTTTTTTTCTATCTAATTTCAGTACCTATCAGAAAAAGTCCCTTCCAAACTAGGAAATGTCCCATAGCAGCACCAATTTGAACATCACCATTCAAAATATATAAATATATATATATACACCAATGCATGTTCTACATACTACTATTTTTTTCCCCCAGATTTTGCTTTGGCAGCACAGAACAACTGTATAATCCCCAATTAAACTTTTCCGCTGCCTGGAATTTAGTGAATACACTGTGGTTCACTAGGGCACACCTCTTACTTATTTACTGTCCTGATTATATAGCAACTACAACATTTTAGTTAGAGCCTAAGGGCATTCTCTAGAAATAAAAATCTTGCATGGTAGGTGCTGAAGGTGAGTGTTTCCTAATTAAATCCCATGGAATACCAGAGGAGATAAGGCAATGCTGCTAGAGCTGACTTGAGTTCCATAGGAAAGATCTCATGTAGTATTATTAAACTCTGACTTTGCTATTTCTATTGTTTGGCCTTAAGAAGTCAATGCATAATGTTAATCCTGTCACAGTACTTGGGGACATCACTTAATGACATAGTGTGGCATTTGTCCAAAGAAACTCTGTTAAGTAGAAGATGAATTTAAACAAACAATGAGAGATATATATCAGTAGATGTGAAGTAGAGACTGAAGTGGACCACAGAATTTAGCACTACAGCAGTACTACAGCTATTAGGCTATTAGGCTATAGGCTATTAGAGATCTGCTAAAGCTTCTACTGACCTCTATCTTAGACACCTTCTGAATTAAATCCTCATGTTAAAAGCTAAAGAAATTTCTTTTTTTTTAATATACCACACCGGTTTAACCTAGAAAAATTAATATTGTGCAGCGCAAACAATAGTAAACAAAGCTGCTTAAAATCCTCTGCTTATTTATGCAGAATTTCAATCCTGACTGCCAGGGTCCTAAATTGTTCTCACCTTACATAAATATGTGCTTGTATAAATATTTGTGTCTGTGAATACATAAATAAATATGCAAGGTGTAATCTATAATTTATCTACTCTGTAGTCTGCCCTCTGGTTTTATAGAAAAGACAGTGCAACAGTTACCAGATGAAACAAAACAAAGACTTTTCATGCTTTATTTTTTTTTATGCAAGCTAAAAAGAATGTGGTAGGAAATTTTACTGGTAAGTGAATTGTCAGTAAGTTTTTGCACGTGGTGGAATTCTTTGTGGGAGTTCTTTCACTGATACAGAAAGCTAAAAGGGAGTTCTGTCCCATCATTCCAAATACCACATATGCTACGTTTGGGGTGTAAAAAGAAAAGTGAATGTTTGCAAAAAGTGTTCCAAATCTATCCTTCAAAGACCCCTTATCTTTCAATATCCCAAATATTCTTTACTCCTACTAACAAACATAGGTATTTCAGTTGCTACATAATGGAAATATTCTTTTCTAATTTCCCACATGATTCCCCAACTTTTGTAATAAATTCTATAAGATTATTCTTTATTAAATTAATTTGTGTAGAAAAGTCTGTAGCTCTGAGGCAGCTTGTGCTCATAAATGCAACAACTTAAAACTGAACAGAGGTACACAAACTAAATTACTTGTCCTGCTTTCTAATGGCAGTGTTAAAAGAGATTTCTCATTAACTTCCCTAGTATTCTGCAGGAGTTTCATAAAATATTAAGGTTTTTACTTTGTTGTGACTGGGAGTCACTCAGATTCCCATTGAAGTTAGATGGTCTAATTTCAGCTCATATCTGATATTAACTAATTCTTGGAGGATCATTCTCTCCATCCCAAACTCTCCATATATATTTTAAACAGTCAGAACACCTTCAATTTTTGGGTAATAAGCTTCTCCATGAATACATATTTTTAATAGCTACTCTCTAAAAATTCTGTACTCTGCAATGTACAAACTTTGAATTCATGAATTCATCAAAATTATTCATACAAATCAAACTCTTGTAGAAGCTCCTAAATGAATAAATTTGTTTTTGCTGTAATAGCAGAGTAAGACGAAGATTTCTATTTTGGCTTGCATTCAATACATGATCTCTTTACAAGATATGTTTTTTCAACCTCTTGTAGTCATCAAGGCTATATGATTACCCAAATGGTCCACAGAGAAAACAAAGTCACCTCTGTCACAGGATTACAGGTGAGAAATTTCAGGCAGACTGAGTATTTATGGGGCAATTAGATGGGTGTGGACTTCCTGCCTTTAAGAGCTGCCTTTTGTATCCTTACCTAGAGAGAAATCACTGTGCTCATGATAATGGTCTGTTTTGGCATCAGACTTTCAAAGAGTGCTGTACTATCTAATTCCTCCCTTTAGCCTTTAGGAAATAGGATGGAGTCACAGTAGATGGTTTATGCCCTCATAGAGAGGACTGAAACAGCTTATCAGAAGTCCCATCACAGAATTTACAGCTGAGATGTCAGTCTCCAAACTCCAAGCATAAATGAGGACAATTGTACCAGGAAGCTTTCATGCTACTTCCCTTGAAAAAGAGCTGTGACACCAACGCTGAAGCGTTAAAGGAGAGGCTTGAGGCTGCAATAATACATGTATTTTTGAAAGCAGTTGGTGATACAGTGTGCTGATTCTACTCTGCCTTAGTCACACCCCTTTTTGTAATCACCATCAGAAGTGCCCCTTTCAAAGCAGTATCTTAAAGCTGTTAACCAGTTGAACAAATGACATAATTCTGTCAGTGTTTCCTTACTGAGGCAATTTCTAAAGCAATATTATTCTTACTTGAATATTTGCTTCATTAAAAAGACAAAGAGAGCACAAATAGACACTTCTACGCAGACATACAAGTGCAGCATCAAGTCAGAAGAAGTACAGCTTGCCTCTAGGGAGCTGCTAGATGGCTTCTGCTCCAATAGGGCCCTTTGTAGCATGATTGAATGAGCCCAAAGGTTTTGTGGACACAGCCTCAGAATCACAGAAACAAGGCTGAACAAAGCTGCTCATGCAAGGTGTCATCTTGGATTGTGTCTCGTAATGTGACAGAAGAGAAAGGGGCAGCTCCTTGCTCTGAATCAGTGATTTTCATGTGATTTTCTCAAACAGTAAAATAGCAATACTAAATACTTTCAAAAACCCATATAGCTTTCCAATAGTACTTTCTAATCTCAAAATGAAAGCAGTATGTGTTTCAACCAACAGGAAGCAAAACAAACCCCATTTTCTACAAGCTGGTTTAAATGTGATGTTATTTGTAGTTTCTGTCCTGCATTGGGAGTATCACTTCAATTACATGATATCTTACCATCATCCTTGTCAGGTACAATGGTAATGCGAGTGCTTGGGAACTCTGCACCAATTCTTCCACCCATGGGCATGCTCAGCAAGACATCAAAGGTCTCAGCCTCTTCATACAAGGAATCATCTATGATGACGATGCGACACATTTTTTCTCGTTCGTCCTTGTCAAAACGCAGAACGCTGTTGTGATCCTCGGGCCTGGATATGTAGTCAGAGTAGGAAAGCACAGAGGTTGGGGCAGTGCCAGTCGCTGTTCCTGTGGCATAAAAGGAAAGCAGTCACTATGCATACCATGGTTATGATGATCTCCTCACAGAGGTGGAATTTTATTTTCATTATCTTTCAATTTGTATTTAGTTTTTGGTGATAAGATGGGCTGTGGCAACGTCAGAGGTCCACAGATCCATTTCCAAGGTCTGTACTACTTCTGTAAAGGACACAGTGGAAGAGGATGGTTCTTCAAATCATTTTCAGTCAGAAGGAATATTGCCTATCACAGGAGACACAGACTGACTAAATAGCCCCTGTGAGGATTACCAGTTACCTACCTTAGTATATTTTACCCATACTGAAGATACCAGTGGACTATAACAGAAAGAATTTAATGAAAACAAATTATTTGGATTACAGATCACTTTGCACAAAATATTGCTTCAGGTCTCCAGATGAAAAATAATAATAAAACTACAGGTGTAGAAACCTCATGCCCTGCACATGTATTATTAGTAAGAGACTGAAAGTCAGAGCAGGACAAGTATGACAATTAAGCAATATTATTTTGTATAATTTTTTTCAAGATACAAACAAGTGAAGGACAACCAGGGCAATCACTGCAGTGCTTTTAGTTCCCATCACTTTCAGATATATGGGGCTGCATATAAAAATCTTGCAGAAACATAAAGAACACAGATCCTCTTCACCTCTCCATGATGATTTTTAAATGCATTCAGAACACTCTTAGACAGCTTGCAGAGATGAATACATTTCCTGTCAAGACTGAAGACATTTAGATAAGAAGGTTATTAACAGAGTTATAAATAATTATTTTATAAAATAGATGGAGTAAATATTTTTGAATTTCAGTCTTTTTTCCATCCTTGTAATTTTTTTATTCTGTAGTAGATTCTACTACCTTGTTGTGTGTAGCAGATGACCATCAGCTCCTGACTCACATCTCCACTTCTTCTGACTGGAATAAATAACTCACCAACATCTTCTTCAATAGTGTAGGTAGACTGAGGAATAAAGACTGTTGACTCTGCAAAGAAAAGAACCTCATAAAGTCACCTATGCATTAGCTAAGAGCATCTCTGACTATTCTAAAGTGCAACAAAAAACTCACATTTACTGGCAAAGCTACTAAATTGTAAGTAGAACTTAGAGGGTGAGAGGAGTAGAGTTTCTTAGTGTTTCAGAAATGGAAAAGAAAATCAGATCATTAGAGTCTGAATTCACAAGTCCTTATTAAGTGGTCTCTAATGTGACTGATTTGTTTATCTAGGGTTAATGTGCATGACAGTGTTTGCCCACAAAGTCGATATTTTTATTATTTCTATGGTATTTAATTATTAACTGTTAACTACAGAAGTATGAATAGCATAGCTCACAGACATTGGTTCACCAAGGCCATTCTTTTAACTTACTGTGTCAAGATAACCTGGAAAATCATTTGGTGTTGAGAAGCAAGGTTGAGCTCTTGACACCTTACTCTGACTTGGACATTTGATTTGAGTTAGTTACATGTCTACACTCCTTTTTTACTAAAAAGAGACCCAGTCCATATTGCCAGTGAAGTCTGAGGAGAAATCTCACCCTAAAATGTATCATACAAAAGGATATCAGATCATTTTTCAGGGAAAAAACCCACTGAGATACATTCTCAACTCCTTCATTATTTTATGCTCATATAATCCCATTGCTGGGTTTTGTGCTGTTACTGGGATTCAGGATCAATTTTGTTCTTTTTCTCTCAAAAACACAAGAACAAAAGGTGGCTATGCACATAATTATAAAGCATGTTTACATTTTCATGAGTGTGACTGCAGCCCAAACAGAATATAATTCTGTATAACATCAAATTAAGTAATATAAGCTGACTGCACAAAGCAAATTTTTCATCATTTCAGAGTACTCTGACAAACAGTATTCTGAAAATTTTCAGGTGACTTCTTTGAAAACATGTTCCAGGTTTTATTTCTCCAACTGCTACTAGCATGACTTAAGGTCAAAAGCCTTCCTTAAAAATGCTGTAATTCAGGTTTGATAAGATCTAGACTACTCACTATTCTGACAAGACAAAAATTCAATGTGAAAAATATTAAATCCCTACTTTTTTGTTTTAAAGTAAAGCAAAAGACATCAATAAAAAAAGAAAATAATAATCCCATTTAATTCCTTCTATTCTACCTTTGGAACTTAGTTGGCAAAATAAAACCTTCTAACGTTCCAAAGCATGCAGCAATCTGATTTATTCAGTTTCCTCTCTCTCTCATAATTATTCAACCAGGAGTAAAATGGCATTATAAAAGTTTAACAGACCTTATGAACAACATAAAAGCTTGGAGGAGAATGAGCTGCACCATCACAGCTAGTATAAAAACTCACATCCCTATGCAATCTATATTTTGAATAAAATATTAACTAATGTCCCATACCCCAAGAGGCTGGTACAGCTTTCTGAACAAATCCACGGTTTTGATTATAAATCCACACCATTCAAAGCAATGATTTCTTCACTGGATGCAGAATAAAACTTTGGATGGTTCCTATTCAGTGAGCTTGGTAAACCCTGAGCTTCAAAGGACTGTTAGGGAACACAGTCCTTCCTCTCAGAGTTCTCTCTCTGGTTTTCTCTTAGGTATTCCTTGATTTGGCAGACGTGCCTTTGATTTTGCCCTCTGCACCTTCACTTTATGTATAATTAATACAAATTCTCAGGGACTGTAAAAATTTTATCTTAATGTAAGAAATATAAAATAATGTTGGTGTAAAGAAGACTCAGCCCATTACCTTTAACTGTGCTATCTTACTGATCAAAGAAAAGATAAAGAGATTTAGTACACTTTCAAGTTATATCTGTGTCTCATACGTGCTGCTTTTCAAGATAAGCACTATGTTTCCCAGTGATTGAAATGGTATGAGATAAGGTCTGGTTTAACTTGCATTTGAAACTAGGAACTAAGGCACTTCTGATAATTTCCATGCCCCACACTCTTCAAACATTAATTAGGGAAGACTATGCAATTCAAATTGTTATGGTGTCCAGTATTTAAAAGGTTTCTTAAGGACAGTTCTGTGTGACCACAACCCATGGGTTCAAGTGTCTGGATGCGGCTGAAAAGATGCAGAGCAATCAGAGCATGATCTACTTACTTACTGATTTTTAAAATCAGCTTATTTCTTAATTTATATTTAACCATAATTAAATAACAAATATGTTCTTGACACAGTGTGTGCTACACTTGGTCTAATGAACTTGACCATTACTAAGCTTCTCAGGTTGATATCAAGGCCCAGCTGATGCAAATAGTTTGTTCCAAGACCAAACTTGTGATCAACCAGCCCAGACCTTCCTGTACCATCCTCTCCATGAATTACCATGGCAGAGTAAATCAAGTTAGCCTCCAGCCAACTCTCAGATACATTCAGTCTGCAAACACATTAAGTGGAAAACCTGTTATACCTAAAATGAAAACAAAGTCCCTAGAAACAACATATCATAAAAAAATGCAGGTATTTCATAAAAACATGCTACCTGAGTAAGCCCTTCATTCAGTTTCTAAAGTGATAGAGGGCAAATGGCTACCTGATGCCCATGTCTGTCTTCAGGAATATTTTGAGGACAGTCAACCTTTCACATCCACTGCTACTCACAGCATTTGCCCTTCAGTTTATCCTTTGGTCTATGCACATATTGGCAGTACAGTTCTGGAAAGGTTCTCACCATCTCCTGGGTCAATAATTTCCACTGTGGATGCAGCAGGAAATTCCAGAATTGCCATGACGGGCTCAGAAAGAACAATCTGAAAGGACTCAGAATGTTCATGTTCACCATCGCTCAAAATCCGTACTCGCCATGTAGCTAAGGTTTGACCAGGGTTAAACTGCACTTGCTTCTGGGCTTTTCCTCTGAAGTCTTTATCTTTCTTGGCAGTACCATCTCTGGTGCTAATACCTGTTAAAATCAGAAATTCAGGTCCTTATAAACATCACTGGTAATTTTCGTCCCATTGTGTCATCTTGAAAAGACTTTTTACAACCTGAGAACATTCAAACTAAATCCATTACTCTTGATCATTTTTTTATTGAGAGTCACACATAGAGGTGGAAAAACTCTACATTCTCTGAAGTTACATGCAGTATCCATTTCCCCATAATTCAATTATGGATGTTCAAAAAGGACAACAGACTTTTCTCTCTCCTCTCTGGGTTCTCTTCTTTTCCAGAACATCTGAATAGCATCCTGCCTGAAACACTAGAAAATATTTCTCACGGAAAAAATAAAAACACCCCTGAAAAGTTCAGACTTTAAAGGGAAAGCTAAGTGTTTGCATAACGTCAGTCACTAGGTTAAAAGGAAGTTGAAGCTGCAAGTCCATGGAAAAAAATTCTAACAACTCAATCCAGAGAGATGGCACAGGCCTTCCAGCCTCAGTTTCAGATTGCTCTGAAACAGGTTTTCACAGGCTTTTTACTCAGTTTAAGGCTTTCTGAAAGACCCTCATGGAAATTAGAAAGTATTTCAAACTGTCTCCAACTTATGCATTTGGCCTTGTTTAAATCCCACTGTGCAACTGAAATCTTAAAGGCTTTTCTCAGGTTTTGAGAAAAAAAAAACCCTTAAAACTTCTTCCTTCTCTGATTGTTTCTTCCAGATTTAATGTATTGAAACATATAACTTTTCCCTACAAACCTTGCCATTCTTTCTTCAGGCTTATGCCTCATCCTGAATTGTAGCCGATTTTATATAACCTATAAACCTTCAGCTACTTTGGCACTGTATAAAGACCAGAAGGGCCAGTAAGCATCTTCATCAGTATGTTTTATGCTCTTTCCAATTCTGTAGTTCCATTTGCAGGATTAAGGAGGCAAGTTACTCAAACTAGTATTTTTGATTTTTCAGTTAGCTCAATATTGAAACTGATCTTGAATACAGAGGTAGAAAATGCTATAAACACTCTGTCTGAAGGATCAGAAGTCACATTATTATCTGTTATTCAGTACCAGTAATTAATTTACACCACATATCCTAAACTATCGCTTCCACTGTTTTTCTTTCTTTAAAAGAAATGTATTATCAAAGTTGATTCATTGTTCAGAACAGTCTTTTGAGTAAGATCCTGTTCCTTAAGGTCTATATCCCCTAAATCTCATGCCAAAATACTTGTCCCTACTGTACCTCACTATCTGAAACCAGATTTTTAATCAGAAATAGCGCTAAACAGGAATTTGCCAGGTAAATGCTTACATATCTCTGCAAAAACAGCTTTAAATTGAGTTTTCTCTAAGCAGTGTAAGCTCACCATAGGTTTTGATGTGAAATTGTACAAGGATAACGTTGCCTGGTACAAAGCATCAGAGGAGGCAACAGATCCAGAAGCTGGAAGCAGGTGTGAGGTTGCAGAATGTGATAACACAACCTTTTTTTCACCCTCCCCAGACACTGCAAACAGTTTTCAACACCTCCTGTATCTACCTCAGTTGTCTGCCAACACTGTGTGAAGAAAATGAGCCTAATGCTTGTAGCTGCTGGTCAGAGGAGCTCACAACAGCCTTCCTGGAAAATGATATATGTTTATTGTTGTCTATTAAATTGCTACAATTGCATTTTTTCATTATAGGGCAAAGAAGATCTGGACAGGAACTGTATTCTGTGATATAAATAAACAGTGGCATCAATCAAATCAAAGAAAGAAAAGCAGTTCATGTGTTGTTTATTCAAAAATTCATTGCAGAAGACAAAAAAAACAAAATAGGGAAAATTTCATTATTTACCTAAAGAAATCACACACACAGCACATAAAAGATACACTCTTTAATAAATAAACATATTCCCTTGAATATAGTTTGCTTATCGTGAAACAGCAGCAATAAATAAATAAAAAGTTGTGTGGATACTTTATATCAGCTGGCTGGGCACTGATTTATAGAAGCAACTGATAAGGTTAGAATTGAACTTACTTATAAAAGAAGTTTCTCCCAGGTAACCTCTCCGTTTAAGAACAACATCAAGATACTTGGACTCTTCATTTACTAAGTAATACTCCTTTTCTAAGGAGATCCATGCCCAGTTTAGGCGAAAATGTTGATTCTTCAGCTTATTGCCTCCTAAAAAACAAAAATATAATTATAACCTTTCTTTTTTGTTAAAGATTACTTTTGGCTTTTGAGGTTAATGCAACCTTGTATCCTGGGTAAGATATGTATCTATCTGGAATCACAATCCAAAGGTTTTAAAGATTTAAAACTAAGAAATTACAAGTAAAGAACTCTACCATAACACATCTGCTACACATAGGAGTAATTTTTTTCTTACAAGTGTATAAACATAATACACTAATTTTCTTATTTCTCAAGAGAAAAAGATCCAGAATCAATATAAATGTATTTGGGATGCCTTCTGTATATCATCCTAATGGATGACCTTTTTATTACTGTAGAATCCTGTAAGTTCTATAGCAATAATAAAGTAAGCTGCTCAGCTCACTGATGGCAGATGCTCACTTGGAAATTTTCTTCTGAGAATGCTGGCCTGTGTGGGAGACTGTAGTCTGATTTCCTTCCCACAAGGTGCTGCTACAGAACCAGGTTTGCTCAGGTAACAACTATCTTAAATGTGCAAGAAATTTCCTTTAGAAATTAACATTTCTGTACCCAAGCCGGTGAAAAAAGTAATTCCTTTGAACAGCAGAGAGACATAGCTAAGCATTTAAATTAACTCATGGCTTAATTACTAGAGGAAGAGACAAATGAAGGTTGTTTTACGCCTTCCAGTTTCTTCCATTCTTGAGAAATGAGGCAGCCACTCCATGTGCTTTCACTCTGCTTCAAAGATAAGCCTCTATGTTCCTTTACTGACCTGCCTACTAGAAAAAACCCAGGAACTATAGCTGTGCAATCTCACACGGAGGCACAGGTATGGTGTAAATGAAAGGAGGGAAATGGTCACTGAGGTATCTCCCTGCACTCCTCACCCTGCCCCTTTCTGCTCTTGTGATCTCCATTGTTACTGACAAAGGGGAAGGCTGCAAACACACATATCAAAAACTAATGAGCACTACAGAGAGCCAGCAGCTATAGTGTTACAGCACTAACTACAACAGCACTTACACCAGGTTAGCCGTGTGTTGTGTCTCCTCATCAGTTCCTGGGGACAAATGTAACAGAATACGTCTTGTTCTCTAATCCAGTGAGAAAAGCTGTTTGTGTGCCACCCTTGAACACACTGCCCAACCTGAACATAATTTAACAAAGGCTAAAAGTTTCTGACATATAAAAAAGATGGAAACTTACAGTCTTTTAGAGGTGAGTACCTATTTGTACCACTAGTGAGAAGAAATACTGCTGCATAAGCTTAATACGAATGAGAATGTCATATGTTTGAAATTGCCCAGATAAAGGAAAATTTTCTAGCAGAGGTTGTATCCTTTTAGACAAAAGATAATCTAAGCAGAGGATAGAAAGCAAAAGAAAATCTGGCATAATTTGTTCTTTTATCCAAAGAATTTAAATGTGCTGTGGACAAAGGCACACAATCTATATCTTACATACAGGTCACTTATGAATGAAATTTAGGAAGAAAAAAATGCACAAGAAAGACAATAAATAGATTTATTTCAGCTGTTTCTATTTTTTTATCATTAAAAAAAACCCCAACAACCAAACAAAAAAGTATATTTCTTAAGGGGGTTACAGCAAGCCTCCATTTTTGCAGACCTACTTCTGTCCCTGAAACATATAATGTTCACCTTTTAGAATGTGCAATAGCAAACCTATCAGCTTTACAATTTTAGGAAAAGAATATAGGTATTTCAAACCTTTGTGTCTTCCCTTAGTACTTTTTTTTCATGTTCAGAACATGTTTTCTAATTTATGCAAGCCATTTAACAGTCCACTGTCCCATAGAATAAAACCGCTACTATTATTAGCTGCTGCTACTACTACTACTACTACTATTACTACTACTATTATTATTATTATTACTACAGACTTCTAACAAAACAAAGCAAGAAGCATATCATAGACCTTACCTAACTTCACGTATTTATTTTGGGGCTAGAAATCCTAAACTGTCTTTTCAGCCAAACCCAGGAAAGAGGTATTTTGTAAGGCTATGACTTAATTTAGGCATTTATTTTTGAATGAGATTAGTTTTGCTTTAAAATATGCAAAAAAAAGTGCATTTCTACTCAGGAGCTTTTAAAAACTCCTGTTGTGACCCTTTACATTGTAGACATTTTTATTAGGGCCGTCTAGTGGGGGGTAAAATGAACTCCCTCCTGCCTAATCTGGATGAAACTGCTACAACACAGTAGAGCCAAGCTCAACACAGAGCACCACACAGACACAAAGCCTATGAAGACTATTAAGAGTATAGCTTTAAGAAATTATAAAATGTCAGAAATAAAACAGCACCTGCCCCTTTAATTTGGTCCCTATTAAAATAAGTGCCCTACAATAATGTTTCTATCAGCAGATGGATTGTGCACTGCTGCAAGCACTGCCCCTGGGCACAGTCAGACATGCAGCTGCTGGGCAAATCATTAAGCTACTCTACCCCAGTGACAGTTCTGCTTTTATTCCTCTCCCAGACAAGTGCTGGCAGTACAAATACATCAGAAGTCCAGAGAGGGAAGCCATTACTTTTAAAACTACACAAAAGGAAGTAGGGCAGCATTAGAACAAGGTAAATCCAAAGGAACTTTGTGTCAGTGAGATGTGGTTGGCAAGGTGCTGCTCAAGTGAGGCATGGAAACTTGTTTCCTCAATTTTGCCAGAGCTCAGAGTGCAGCAGTGCTAAATCAGAAGATGACAGACAGGAGGTGGTGCAGTGAAGATATTCAGGAGAAACAAGATGTAAGAGTTGTGGGGCACATTTAGAAACTTTATAAGGAGCTGAAGGTGAGGCTCTAGAGTAAGGTGAGCCACAAAGTGACCTCATGACATTGTTTTGAGGACAAAACCCTCTGAAAAGGTTTGCCTGTATATGACAAGTAACAAATAGATATAACTCAGAACTGGTCTTTGTAGAAATCCTGTCAGCAAACTGTTTGCCTATCAGAAAACAGTGATGTGTTACTTTGCATAGGTTATCAAAGAAGAAATTCCTAAAAAGATCAAGTCATCTGGAAAAAACAGTTTCAGTTACATGAATAAAAGAAGAGGGGGAGGAGGACTTAGTCAGTCAACAGCTTGAAGGGAAAAATATTTAAATTAATATTCCCTTTCAAACATTCATCTTTTCAGCCATGCTACTCAGATATCTCAAACTTATAAATTTTCCATGAAAAAATACAGATTAGATTGTCAGAATTTTCTACAGAATTTACATGGTGCAAAGAGCTCAGAGAAGGAAAGAATCAGCTCCAGATTTCTCCACAGATCACAGAGCTTTGTAAAGACAGTATAAAAAATAATTCTAACATTATATTGTATACCTTGAGCACTGTTGGCCCGAGGGGCCATAAAAATGGTCATTCTGTAAGAAAAGTCTGTTTGCAGTTTTGCTGTCCCTAGGAGGTACCTCAGACCCTAATTCATAAATAAAAGCATTTAACTGCACCTCAGTATTCACCACTTACTGACACAACAGAAACTGATGCATCTTGATTTGACTTCTTTGCTGAGCAGCCATGGCATAAATCAGAGATTGGTCAGCAAAAGAGTGCCTACCCTGCATGAGCAAAGCCACACAGAGTCACTGTGTGCACAAGACATGTCTGTACAAACTCAGCTATCTGGGACCTGTGCAGCTTCAAGGTACAATGAATCTGCTCTCTTTGGTCACTAGCTAAGGTTGCTTAATGGGGAAAAAACCCAATCTACAAACTCCTCCAGGAAAAAGAACATATATCAAAACCAAGAAAGAGTGGAGAAAAACAACCAGTAAATAAAGCACCAAGAAAACAGAATATCTTCAAAACTTTTACTACTGGTCTCTTCTCCTTCCTCTTATTTTGCTCTCTAAACATGCTCCAAAAGGATGTTAGGAAGGAGAATCAGAACAAATGTGATGTATTAATATCTGCCTACAGTTCAGGAATCACTGCATAGCAATGCAATACTTGCTAACTTGTCTGCATGTTGGCTGCACACTTTCTTGGTTCTGTATATTTGACCTTATCTGGTACCTCATTCAGACAGGGTTACTTAAGCTGGCACTACCCTATCCTTCTCTTTGTAGTAGGGACATGAAACATCTGAAAACAGGAACCCACTTTTGAACTTGAATTCAAGGGAAGAGCAGGAAATTTTCCATTTTGAGACATCCACTTTTTAATCTTTGATTAGCCTCTTTTCTGTCAAGTCAAGTCAGTTAATACACACCAGGATCAAGTTACATCAGTAGGTTTATTGGAAGCAAAATCTGATGTGAAATGCAGAAATTTTAGTCCTCAGCATCAAGATTCCCCATTTAGCCATGAAGCTTCCTGTGAACCTCAGCACTTCCATTTTCCCACACTATTTTCCTAGTCATTGGAAAGTATAAACCTATTTTTACCTGCCTACAGAAGAAACACATAAATCCTAGGTGATTCTGCTAGTCAGAATAAATATATAGACCAGTTATAGGCACATAGTTTCAACAACTCTGATTTGCTGTGCTGTGTAAGGATCCCAGTACATTTTAGCTTCAGGTTAAAAAGGCAAAGGTCTCAAGTAAATTCAAGTAAATATTTTTTTCTGCCAAACTATTACCCCCTGCTTCCCCCCCCGCTGCCACCCACAATAAAATAGACAATAAATCTTCTGCTCTCAATGCATTGGGGCGGTACATCATTGGACTAGATGACCTGAAAATCCAATCCACACTAATCCATGATTCTATGACCAAATGCTGTTCCCTCTGCTGTGACCATCAGAAAGGGTATATCCTGTAAAACTGCCTTAATTTGATATAGAAATTGCAGAACTGAAATGCCTAAGTAAGCCCAGCACATAACATATGCCACTAGAAAATTGTGAATTGACTTTAAAAATGCATAAGATAACCTAATGATATTATCTGATTAGAAAAGCTTTAAAATGCTTCACTCTATAAGTGTCTTTCAAGTATACTGAAATGGACGCCAATCACTAAAACAGCTCTCTGAACTCTGCACCCTCCTGCACTCTGTCTGCCACTGTAACTAAATACATTTGCAGAACAGCCAAAACGAACCCCCTAAACCAGCCCCTAGTGATTAGGGACTAAAACAATGCTTTCTCTGAACTTCTCATGAGAAATCACACACTTCCCAGCATTATGGACTTAGCTTGCCTGGAGTATAAATGCTGGTATCCAATGAACTGCAGACAGTTTCCGTCGTTCAGTAGTTTCTGTAACTTTTTTTTCTGTTTTATGTCTACCCCCAAGAACCAAGTTGGAAGGGCCACATTTGCCAGGGCTCAGAATAAGCAAATGCCTGAAGTCATGTAGCAGAAGAAATATCTGAAGAATACCACATAGCTGCTTTGTTACAAAAAGGAAGGGGAAGTGAGAGACGAGACATGAATGTCAAGGTTACCTAGCGCGTATAAAATTTGGATCCTTGTAAAATTCAACTAAGCGTCACTAAGGATGTCTCCAAGAGCAGTCTGGAGATTCATGCTGGGTTAATTTAAGGAATTCCCAATTCAAGTCTATGTCCAGTTCTTCTGCAGGAGATTAACTGGGTTCTGATTAAGAGATTAACCTGATTTTAACTAACAAAGTCTGTGCGAGCAAATATGCACTGGCTCTTCAGCCAATTAATTCCATAGCTTTAAATTAATTTCAGCATAAATCAGCTCTGTAGAAATTAGTTCACTGAGAGCCAGGATACTGTCACTCTGTTAGCTGTACCAAGAGACTGAGTTTTCAAAGGAAAGAGCAAAGTGGATAGATAAACAGCAACCCAATCTGAATCATCAAAAAAGATGCTGGAGCACTGCGTGTGTTTGAAAGCCTTTGTGCATATTAAGTACTTAGTTCATAACTGATTTCCAGGGAATCCAAAAGATCCACTTCTGGTTTTGGATTCTGTGCTGTAAGCACGGGACTAGCTCTGCAGGATGACCACTGCTTCCGAGCAGAAAAGGATTCAGAGAAAATAAATTCAGTGTCTGCAGCAAATAACCACTCGTGGCAAAACACAGTATGTTTTTGCTCAGGTTCCAGAGCACAGAAAGATAATCAACTGGCTCCTGATCCACAAAAGGTGAAGACAAGAGATCTGCCTTAGAGAGCCTTACAAGAGATCTTTCCTAGACATAGGATTCATATCATCTAATGTTAACGTATAAAAGATGTATGTTTAATTAAAGCTAGCAGTCTAGGCAAAAAGAATCAAAAGAACTTCACCTTCAGGAACTGCAGGCACATCCTACATGAAGAGCTGGATCACCTTCTAGAAAGATTTGACCTGACTCCATCAAATGTAACAGGATGAGTGTTCAACCCACCAGTCTATATGGCTAACCAAAACCCAGTTAAGTCATCTTCTCAACAAAGGAGGGTCCTGAGAAATCTCAAAGACACAACTGGTCCTGAACTGTAATATGGCAAACTTGTAAAATTAAACACTTTAAAAGTAATCTTTGGAATATTTAAAAACATGGCAACAAAAGAAACTTATTTGGTTTAGAAGAACTCTTCTGTTACCATAAAGTTATTTCCATACTATCATTAAACTAACTAGCTTTTTGTGTAGTCACTAACTAACTTTGCATGAGAAAATTAATTTAAATTGCCTTGTGAGTATTAACAGAGAAAACCCAAACATACCACTCAAGCTGTCATGTCTATCATTAAACAGTGCCCACATTACCTAAAGCACAGTACCTTTTTCCTAAAGATCCACACCCTGCCCCTCCCTCTGAAGAAAAAAAATGGATTAGTTAAGGCTTCATACATGCATGGCCTGCAGCAACAAATAAATTTATTAGATCTCTGACAACATATTCTTAAAATAAACTTAATAGTTTTCAGTCTCTGCTTACTAATTTATTTTGTGGCGCCAGACAACTTCTCCCAAGAGGCTCCGCCTGCACTGGAGCAAGGTTCATTTCCCCAGTTCACAGAATAACGGGTTTGCCTCTGCCATCTCAGTTACTGTCACACAGGGCACTTTTCTTTTGGCTTATAACTTCAAAGTACACACGTATTAGTCCACAGGAAAACTACTCTCATTTAAAGCCTACTCAGACAAAGTGTTAAATTTGAGGGTCATGCCACATCCTAAGCCCCCATCAATTTCTGAGTAATAACAGAAAAATGTACTGCAACCTCTCAAATGCAGGACATTACAACAGAACAGGAGTCAGGAGAAATGTAATTACAATCAAAATATTATCCCACTTCATATTTTACTGTTTTAAGAAATTCCTCTATTCTGGGAAAAGAATAAACCAATTTCCCTTTCATTTGATTACGTTTTCATTTAGAACCCACTACTGCACACTCCTACATGTGTGCCTAATATTTCAATGCTTGCAAAATCATTCTCACGCTTAAAACCAGAGTGCATGAGGGGGTATCATCTGAAACTGAGACCTCTAATTTTTCACAATGAATTTTAAATTGGGGTTTTTTTTTGGTGTCAAATTGGCAAATTTCCCTTGACAAAGAAATAACTGAACTTTTCAACTTTTTTTTTTCTTTCTTTCTTTTTTTTCTTTTTTTCTGGCTGTTGAACACTGTCTTTGCAGAAAAATTCTCTCCATTTCAGTTCAGATCAGAATCCAAACTCATAAATCTCAAATTTTACAGACTTAAGAGGAAAATGTATGCAAGGGGAATTAAAGAAGTTGTTATTATTTGGAAAACCTGCTCTAAAAAAGTTGGAATAATGTTTCCATTTTCTGAAATGGACTTGCTATAACTCACTGAGCACTAACACAAAAAGCATTCTTTAAACTCTGTGTCAAAGTGATTGAACTGTTTTTTGTTATTAAGAATGTACTTCCGGAGACTTGGATTTTGGTTCCTTTTCTGTTCTGGCAATGCAACAATAAAATGCCCAGCTGACTGGAGAAGAACAAATGTCACACAGGTTAATTTAACATTTATTTTTAATTCATTTCAGAGTAATTGTACCAGCTAATCTCAAATATTTAACTTTTAATATTATTTGACCAGAGAAATTCCTTTGTGGTGCCTTTCATCCTTTTAAAGGTATGTCAAATTATAACCTTTTGCAGGTGTTTTAGTCCTGCTCAGCAAAGGCAGATTAAAAAACAGAAAACATATAAAATTGTTGATATAAACAAGAACAGAAAAGGATTCCTTTTGAAGTCACTAACTTTGACTTGAGACAAGCCTTGCAGAGTAGTAAAAGATATTAGTTCTGCTGAGGAAAGAAATAATTCTGCAATAATGTGTTTTTTAATATAATGACAAATTTTTTAGTGTTACTTGAAGTCTACCTTAAGGGGCAGAACTGTATATTCCTATGGCAGCAATTATAATATATTCTTGTATTATTTTATCTGAAGTTCCTATGATGTAGTCACAATGTCATTGCAAGAAGGAAAAAAAACCAACTGGAAGAAGTCAAAGATCCCTTAAAAGATTCAAGCCAAGATGTCAGAAATCTGTTTAAATATTAAAAAGAGGTGCACTTCAGCAATGAAATGTAGAGAGTCCAGAATAATATGAGCACTGTGAGTTTTCCAAGTGAGAAACTCAACAGACCTAAAGCAGAAGGACAGGGGACAGAAGTGACTGTGAAATTATGACAACTCAATCTTGACAGTATGCTCCTTCCAACACATCATTTCTTTCTCCCTCTTCTCTGCATAAAATCTTCACTTATATTTCAAGACAAGTAGCAATTAAATTAAAATCAGCAGCAGAAAAATTGCATCTTTACAATCAAATTTGTTTGTGTTATACAAATGATTTTAACAACTTATGTACGTATGGTTCACATCTTATTTGGCTTGCAAAGACATTCCTGTTTTAGCCATTTGATTTGGCATCCCTCAAGCTTCTGAAAAACCCTTGATTTCCACCAGTGGTCTCCCATATGTATTGGGAAATTAAAATCCTTCATCTTTTTCCCAAGGGTCAGGGAATTAATGTTTTTCTCAAGTCAGCTCTGGCTCCCATCAAATCTGCTGGCAATTACATACAGGCAGGTGAGGGCCTGGGTATCTCTGGTCTCAAGTTTACATTTTTTGCCTTAGAGTTTGTACAGAAATGTGCAGAGGTGCAATCACAGCAGTTTGAACTCGCCAGCCAGCACAAATGTTTATCACTTCTAAAGAAAGCTGTCTCCCACCCTTTCTTGAGAGGCAGCTGCGTAGCGCTCACCCGTCTGGACACGACCTCAGCCTCCCACATGTCACCTGCTGGAGCTGCTGAGGTTGCTGAGACACAAACCAGGGCAGTCCCCTGGGCTGAAGCACCATGGGGGCACTTGGGAAGTCACTGGGAAAACTCTTGCCTGCAGCAATCTGAACGACGTCGATGACACAGTGCCGAGCTGTCATCACCTACCTCCTCCTTCTGCCTGGGGGTGTTAAACTCGTTATTTTAAACTGATTTCATGGCTGTTCAAAACACTTATTTTCTTTATCCCACTAAATGTGACAGTGCCCTTGCTACCTCTTAGGATTTCTGTGTCTTGTAGGATGACCGAGGCCCATGGAAGCCCATTCCAGGAATGCCACAGAAGCCCCATGGACCATTGGGCCATGAAGAACAGAGGATACAGCAGAGGAGAACAGGGCAGAGAAGATGACAAAACTCACTGGTTGCTCAGTGAGATTAATGAGACATCTCAGATGGAATCAGCCTGGGCAGCCCTCCGGCGCCGTAAGTATAGATGATTACAGAAACCCTTCTAGTCACTGACTGCCAGAGGTACCTGTGAAAGCCTCTGCCCTGGATATCTTTTTAGAATATTTCTTTCTCTTCTTATCCTAATTCTAGAAGAAATGGATATCTTAGTTAGTAGGATTAATTAATGAGAAGTATGTAGGAGGTGCATAACTTACATTCATAGGATTTTTTTCTCTGCATTATAGGATCAAACAGGTGTGAATATGAATTGAGTTAACAGCAGAAACTGAGATGGGAAAGGAATTAATCTTCATACAGACAACTGCTTAATATAAGAAACGTCACTGATTGCTGGTCCTGTTTGACACCTGTGGGAAGATGAACACTTCAGCCCATCTATGAAAGCTGAGTGACCAGTTTGTCATTTGAAAGCAGCACACTGCTGATCCTCCTGTGCAAAAAATTTATGTCACACATTCTAAAGAAAACTATGGCAGTGACTCCTTATTTAGAGAAAGATCTGAGAAGTTATCTGATCCATAACAAAGTTTCAACCATTCTAACATTTGCACATGTAACTTTACTCATGCCCATACCCTTGCTAAATCAAATCCTTGGCTGGTTTCTCTGTGTCACAGAAATTTTCCTGCTTTACTGGTCAGTCCTATCTTGTCACTTGGAAGGGTGGGCTCTAGCCTTAGGCTTTCCATAGAAGTACCTGCTACATTGGCTATTTTAAAAAATCACTTGTCTACCTAGGTTACCTCCTCCTTCCTTTTCAAAGAGGGAAAATATTACTAATGTTATTTATAAGGTTGCATTGGGGGTGGCTGAGATGGAGTTCATTTTCCCCACAGCAGCCCTCACAGTGGTGTGCTTTGCACTGGTGTTGATAACCAGTGCTTTTGGCTGCTGCTGAACAGTGCTGGCACAGAATCAGAACAGTCTCTCCAAGTTTCCACCACCCTTCAGTAGGCTGGGGATGGCAAGATCTTGGCAGGGGCCAAAAATAGGACAGCTAATCCAACTGACCAAAGGGAAATCCTCACAGATCTCCACCTACAAAAGCAGGGGCTTCTTGCCCTTGTCTCCAACTCATACGGTGGAACACTCCAAAAATTCTTGAACATTTGAACATCTGAAACCAGATGTTTTTTGACTAAATGGAACAAAATGTTTGAAACTAGATGAACTTTAAAGTCCTTTCAAACCCCAAATAATCCTATGATTCTAAAACTACGTGCTGTACTCCAAAGGAGGTCTCAGAACAAGTTGGTTTTTTACACATTTTAACCAAAATATATCAAGAGAACATATTGTGACCTTGAAACATCTTTGTCCAAACATATTTCTAATCCTTTGGACATGATTCTTACCTCATGTTAATAAACCAATATATCTTTTAGATTTCTTAGCTTCTGAGACACAAGACCTCTGCTCTTCACCCCTTCACATACTCCCTGAGTAAGTTCTTGAGAGGATAATGAGGGTAATACAGTCTAACACAGCCGTGGGAAAGCACTTTCTTTTCACTTTCTAGTTAATGAGCAACTTTCAGGATAAGTTTGATAAAGGTCCTTATGTTAAAGAACATTGGAGGGAAAAGTGTAAAGAAATGTGTGCGTACTGTCTCAAAAACTACTTGTTCAATGCAGACACATTTGCTCTAGTATGTGCTTACATTAAGAGCCCTAGCTTGTAGTTCCTTTATTGTACAGGTATTTCAATATACAGTCACCAAGACACCTTAATGTGCTTTTGCAGATGAGCATGGAGGCAAGACACAATGCACAATATGTGCATCCTGTCAGAGTGACACAAACAGGCTCCAGCTGAGCAGGTACCTCTTCATGGCACAAAGGATACTGCCACATGACTCAGCCCTGCCAGAGGCAAAAATTTACCAGATGGATGCTCTGCTGAGCCTCCTCAACCCTGCTGATTCCTGAGACAGTTCATTAAGCTCTGTCTCGAGTAGCTCACTAAGGGACAGTGTTGCTCCATAGACAGAAAAGGTTTACTTTTGCCTAGAGTGAAATAAATGAGGGCGGATTTGATCTTGGGTTCTCTCAGTGTTTTTTGACAGTGCATTCCACAAGTTGTTGGACACACTTGTCTCTCTCTTTCCTACTCATGTGTGGCCACAGAAACCATTTTCTCCCCAGTCTGCCATCACATGCCCTTCTTGAGGTAAATACAGTAGCTGCTTACATAGACATACAATACAGGCCAAGCCTCCCAACCTTTTTTCTTATGCTTTCTTTAACATTATTCAACTAAAGACGTGCCAGCCGTATGTGTGAGACAAATTTCATAGCCAGTTTTCACACCAGTGTCCTCAAAGGGCACTGCTTTCTCTGAGTCACGTTTTGATAAGCAGAAGAGTTATTTAAATCAACTGGAGAATATGCTGGCAAAACTCACAGCATGAAAGTGTGCCTGGACCTTCAGTTAGACTATTTAACTTTAAACTTTTTCTTTCTAAGTGATCTTAAAAATGACATTTGGACAGTAGGTTCTACATGAAAGCTATAACCTTTTAGGTTAACTCTTTGCTCCCTCACCAAGTATGCAACAAGATAATACGAGAAATGTTATGCAGAAGTGCATGGAAGTTCGAAATAAAAGCATATTGATTTGCACTACACGTAAGAATATTTACACAATTATGCATATAAAATTACTATAATGTTCCAGATCAACAGTTGAAGTTTGACCATATCCCAGTATGGCTATACTCTATTTCAAATTTAAAATAAACATGTAATCTCTTATATTGTGCAGTGCTGAGTGAACCTGGCTTTATCATCTCTGAATTTCTGCTTACACTAAATCAAATTTGATGATTAAATATGATCTATCACTTAGTGTTCTTGCATACCCACTGATTGCAAAAAAACCTCAACAAAAAAACCCCCCACAAATCCATATGAATAAAAATAGCACAAAACTTAGTGCAAATTATTCTTGTGAATTCCTGAATGCTCTCTGCGATCTACTATTTAATATTTTGTGAAAATGTCTGTGGTTGACACACAAGTGAACCCCTATAAATAGATATTAAGTCAGCAGTAACCAACTGTTCTGTGGAATTTTGTGAAATGTTTCAAGAATCATAATTTAGCATGAAATGACAACTAAGTGTGATATGATGCAGCAGGTTGCTGCAGATCTGCTTGAGGCAGGGAGGCTCTGCAGAGGGATTTGGCCAGGCTGAATTGAAGTGCTGAGGCCGACTGTGTGAGGTTTAACAAGGTCAAGTTGCAGGTCCTGCACTTGGGTCACTACAGCCCCATGTAGGCTGGGGGCAGAGTGGCTGGAAAGCTGCCCAGCAGTAAAGGACATGGAAGTGCTGGTCAACAGCAGCTCCACGTGAGCCAGCTGTGCCCAGGTGGCCAAGAAGGCCAATGGCATCCTGGCCAGTATCAGCAACAGTGTGGCCAGCAGGACCAGGGCAGGGATTGTCCCCTTGTAACTCAGTACTGGTGAGGGCACACCACAATTTCCACATTCAGTTCTGGGCCCTTCACTACAGGACAGACACTGAGGTGCTGGGACATGTCCAGAGAAGGGCAATGGACCCGGGGAAGAGTCTAGAGAGTAAATCATATAAGGAGTGGTTGAGCAAGCTGGGGGTGTTTAGCCTGAAAAAGAAAGGGGGCTCAGGGACGACCTTATCACTCTCTACAACTGCCTGAATGGAGGGTGTAGCAATGTGGGTGTTGGTCTCTTTTTTCAAGCAGTAATGACAGGACAAGAGGAAATGGCCTCAAACTGTAGCAAGGGAGGTTCAGGTATGACAAAAGAAAAAATTTTTCAATGAAAGGCTGATCAGCTATAGGCTGCCTGAGGTGGAGTCACCATACCTGGAGGCGATCAAGAAATGACTGGACATGGCACTCAGTTGACATGATGATGTTCAGTCAAAAGTTGGATTCTATAATCTTGGCGGTCTCTTCCAACCTTAATGACTCCACAATTTTACAGTTCTATATTTGAGTCAATACACAAAATGTTCTGACACTTAGTAGTTGAGAAATCAGCATTATTTGGGTCAATAATAGAACAGTCAAGACTTTTGTTACTTTCCCATGAAAACTAACTAGTGTGTCAAGCAAATAGCTTAGAGTGCTTAGAGTTCTTTCAGAGACATACTCAACAAGGTATAAATCTCTTGACTGTAGTAAGTATAATATTTATATGTTCTAACCTATGCCAGAATATTATTATTAATACAGAAGAAAAATTATAAACATCCATGTTTTAGAGAATATTATTTCTACAATTCCCTCTGTTCCTAGCATTTCAGCACTATACTGCAAACAGTATAGTGAACTCAAGGCCAGCATTCATTTTTGTGGTTTGAATCTGCCCAATAACCACTGTGAAGTGCAATCATCATTATTCAATGCAGTATGAATATTAGTTTATAAACTAACATGACTTAACAGTATGAGCTAACACCAATGTATTAAGAGTAATTTGTGTGGAATATGAACAATATAATTAATGTTAAAGAATTTTACACCTGATATGCTCAATGATTGACACTATGTTTTTCAACCATGGAGATTTATATTTTTCATATAAATTTGGGGAAGAATCCATATTTTTTCCCAGCAGCTATGTATCCTATATTTTAAGAAACCATGTGCATTTCAACTGATGAACTTAAGGCAGCTTTCTTTGTTAGTTTAAGAAAATTAATAAATATGCATTACTTTCATGGAACACTCTTTAATATGTTCCTACACTGTAAGTCTCTTTCTCTCTCTTTCTCTCTGAATATGTATTAATCCAAAATAATTACATATGTATACATAAGTCCCTACAGATACATATACACAGACTTATGTAAGATTGAATTCAGTTAAGCTTCACTGAAAAGTGCCTTCACTCTGTATTCAAAATCAGTCTCATTCTGTAGTTAAAGCATACGAAGCAACAACTGCTCATTAAGATAAAGACCTGGTCCACAGTTTTTGTGCTTCTCTGCCATAAAAGAATCCATAGTAGCTGCTAACCAGTGATATTCACTTCATATGACCAACATAAATGGGAATAAATGTGCTCACAGAACCATAGCCACACAAATTTACCCTTTTTAAATGTTGAATTGATGCACTGGGATTTATTTTTCATCTTACAGAGAATTCAAGTTTTCATTCAGGGCTGGAAGAACCTATGTAACAGGCTGAGGATTAATTGTCTTTGGTGTTTAAACTAAATCAGTAGCACGGATTATAATATTACAGTTATGGATAGTAACTATTTTGCTGGATGAAGCGAAGTAAAATATCCTGCAGATCTCCAGAGTAACTTTTTTATGTATTAATGGTTTCACTCTACCTGACTTACACACCAACCCCTGTAAAAAGCAATTCCAAGAGCAATTCTTCATGAACCTAGTCCAGGACTGCAGCAGGCTCCCACAGCACACAGAAGAGAAATCAGTTCATACATTTTTTTCCAAGAAGCATAACTAAAACTTCATATTCTGTCAGTAAACCAAGACTAAGCAGCCTGTTCTGAAGGGAAAACAACACAGTATTGTCAGGCATTCTCTTCTGCCTTCAATAAGGCACTTTAAATTGGTAAAACTCACTGACCTCTCTTCTCCCATTAGTCAGACTTTGACCTGCAGCCCATTGAGCCTTTGGCCTGGACACTACACTGGCTGTGGACACTGCTGGTTCCACACATCCCGACTCACCAGAAATAACCCAGTAAGTAAAGACACTGTAAAGAGCAATGTTCTGGCAAAACAAACAAACAAACAAACAAACAAACCCCCAAAAAACCTTATCCTGAGCAGAAAACTATTTTTGATGTCTGTGGAATTCTTTTCTCTATTCTCTCCAGTGAACTTCTGTATTTATGCTACCCTTTACTGGAATAATGACACCTACACCTCACTGAGTATGGTTATAACTGTGAGCTACATGTAGCTCATGGTTATAATCACAACCCTAATCCTTCCCTTTTAGGACTGATCCAGGCTCTAGACCAGCTGGTTCTAGTAACATCAGTTCTTTCCCTGTTCTTGCCAGCAGCAGCTGGAAGCCTTCATCCACTTTCTCTCCAGCATTCTCTACATAGGGAGACATTACTGCATTGAATTACACTCATGCTACGTTAGACAGCTTTTTTTTTTGAAAAGCACTTGTTGAGATTTTTTTTCACCTAACTTTGGATGAAGTAGATGTCTGCATCCTAAAATAGCTATCCTAAGCATCCATTATATCCAGGGAAGACTAGTCAGTGTATTTGTATCCTACTGTTTAAAGATAGGTATTCAGAGTCATTTGAGACCCTTTAAGGTATCTGAGACATCTGCAGACAGCTGGCAAATATAACACATGATTAATAGGAAACCTATGCCCTTTGGCAGGGTTGGACAGAGGTCAGGCAGGTTGGCTGGAGCCCTCACAGTACACTTGGTCCTATGCTGAGGGAAGTGAAACATGCCCAGCAGTGCCTGGACAGCTATTCAGCTCATCATAAAGAAGACACTTGCATTGGCTGAATAATTTGTAATTCCAAACTGTTTTTCGTGGACCTTTGACAACTAGACACATTCAGAAACCTGTATTTAGTCATCTCACTTCATCTATTTTCAATCTAGCACAAACTACACATAAAAATTTCCCCTGAGAGGGGAGTATGCAGAAAAACAAACATGTTATATGGCATCTGACTCCACCACTAAAAGGAAAATTTGCAAGCCCAACATCTAGGCACCATATCTTTGAGATAAATGTGTGGATGTTTGCCTGCATCAAACAGGCAGCCTGAAACAGCACATAAACAGGGTGGGACAGGAACACGTCTCAGAGCAGGACAAGTTCTGAGGGAGGCAGTATGCATTTAAGTGTTGGTCTCAGGGTTGATTAAACTGACTGAAAATGCATCCCTGAGCCTGCACAGCTTCCTGTATGCATCCAGCTAATGCAGATTAAGCACTGCCTAAGAAAGGGACTCCCTGTTACTCCACAGGCTCTCAGCCCCAGCTCCTGTTCTGTCCCCTCCCTGGAGCTGGCACAAGTGGCTGTGCAGCCATCTGAGGAACCGCTCTAGGGAAAAGATCTCTGGTAGAACTAAATGCGGAAAGAAACAGTTTAATTTTAATCTGGGTGTTTTCCCTGACCCAGAGTTCATGGCACAGCAGCAGCAGTGCTTGTGCCAGTGTAAGGGAGGCATGAGCACAGTGATAAATACCAGTGGTGGAGAGAAAGCGCGACTGCTGTGCTTGGCAGCAGTGCCGTGGTGTCTTGATGCTGGCAGCAAGCCCTCATGCTGACATTCCTTGCTGGTATAAATCAGTGTTGCTAGAATGTAAATCTGGCCCTTAACCTGAAAAGCCAGTTTTCCATGTTATTTCCACTACAAACAACTTCATCCCTGAGTCTGATTCCTAACAGAGAGTGAAACCAAGCAACACATGCCTTCATAGTGACACAAAACACATCATTTTTAACAACATGAAAATGATTCCTGATAGGAAGCAGTTGTTGTGGCAACCATTTAAAGAGGTCATTAAGGTTCCTGCCTTACAATGCTTCCCAAGGTTATTCCTACAGATAACCAGGCTTTCTGTTAAGGCCTCTTTCCATCAAACCCACAGGCCAGGACACTAACCTGACTGAAGGACAGAGCTTTCTGAAATTATTCCAACTCGCTCTTTTGATAATTTCTGAGGCACTACCTGGCATCTAACTGCTCACCAGCCACCCCTTTTAAAGGTAAGAAGTCACTTCACAAAATTATTTTCCTAATAGGAAAAATACACATAAAAAAATCTAACTCTGTACAAAAATTAACTCTCCTAAACTCGTGGTTTATATACACACTGACAGATACCTACATACAAACACACAAACATGTAGCTTATAAAGCACCCACTGGAATGAACTCTAAAGTGAATGCATAATTTAAAAGAGAAACTAAATGGACAGAAGTCTGTTTTGTTTGGCTCACTTGTACTAACAAGTTAAATACGAAAATCTAGATAAGTTATAGGAAATTAAAAATATACTTTGTTTTCACAAAACATATTGAGAAATATGTTAAGGGAGTCACTTCTGAATGTATCCATAATAATATCCTATTTACTAAACCATTCAACATCTTGAGGTCACAACAGAATAAAGGACAAGGAATACAGGTCTCATCTGAAAATCAAGATCTGTGTATTATTTCCCCTTTCAGCAATGTTTCAGTTGAGTGTCCCTTCCATACGTTACTATATATACATGAAAACCGTATATATACGGAGAGGGAGTTTTTACAAGGGCATGTAATAACAGACAAGGGGGAATGGCTTTAAACTATAAAACAGTGGGCTTAGATGTGACATCAGGAAGAATTCTTCACTGTGAGAGTGGTGAGACTGGCCCAAGTTGCTCGGAGAAGCTGTGGATGCCCTATCCCAGGAAGTGGTCAGATTGCATGGGGCTCTGAGCAACCCAGTCTACTGGAAGGTCCCCCTGCCCATGGCAGGGGAGTTGGAACTGGGTGACCTTTAGGTTCCCTTCTAACCCAAAGCATTCTACAATTCTGTGATTCTATGACACTATCCCTGGAAAAACACAAGTGACCTTTTCCAGTAGTACTCCTATGCATATGAAAGTATTCATAGAGATAAAGTTATGTGAACGATTGACCCAGAAACAGATATTTGCTGGAAAATCCTTTTTTTCATTATTTACTTTTATATTAGAGAATAAACAGATCTGTCTGTGACAGACACCAGGGCAAACACAGGGAAGAAAATGCACTGAGAGCAGGATGAATCTGAACAATGTGTTCTTTAGTTTTCTTTGTTCCTCTTGATGATGTTACAGTAAATGTAACTAAGATATACACACATGCAAAATAAATTTTACATTAACCTCCTTAATTTCACATTAAACTCTCTCCTAATTTCATGTTTGTTCAAATTAGTTTTAAATGCAAAGATGTTTTAACAGTATCTGACAGTGAATGCAAGAGAATCACCATATTCTCTAACACAAAATCAAGGAGAGTATGGAAACAATCTCATATCTGATTCAATGATACTGTTTTTAGATTAATCTGAGGCTACAACATAGCAAGGCTTGTTTCCTGTTCTTAACATTAAGAGAATATAAGAATACATCTTTAAAACATGTACAATCCACACACAAAAGGTGATGGCAATCACTCCAGACAACTAGAAAACAGGTCCATGAATGAAAAAAACAGCAATAAAATCTGAATGATAAGGGGCACCAGCATGACAGTTCTGTACCTCATTACAAGAAACATAATGATCAACATGAAGACCAACTGGCTTCATTATATAACTATCTCACTGGCTGTTTAGATACAAAAACTTTATCAAGTGTTTATCAGTTTCTCTCTTTGCAAATTATAGATAAGTGTCACAAACCTGCAGAGTAGCTTCCTGAAGAATATCATATTTGCTTTCTTTCATACATAGCTATTTTGTATTTTTATATACAAGAAACCTTGTGAAATATTTTCTGGCCAATACTGAAAAATCCAAATGTTAAATACAGAATACAACTAGCTAACAAGGCCAAACACACACACACAAAAAGGCACTTCTTCTTGTTGCCTTTTTACTTGAAGAGGGGAGTTTTCTACCTTTGCTTGGCAAACATTGGAACACATAACACCTTGTCTTATCCAACAGCACTGTGGTGGGAGCACAACTGTAGGAATCTCAGATGTCCTCTGCCCATAGATGGAGAGGAGAAGGAAAAAGCTTTACTTCCAGAAGCCCAGATGTTGTAGTCCCATGTGACTAACCTCACACCTGTCAAGTGGGTAGGATCTCATTATAAAACTGTATGGAAAACACAGCTTTCATATTAGGCATCAGTAACATGGGTGTTAACTTAAAGGCACAAAGAAGTTCTGAGAGCTTTTTCACAGAAGGGTTGGGATTGGGTTGGAAGGGACCATAAAAATCATCTAGCTTCAACCCTGCTGCCATGGGCAGGGATGTCACTCATCAGAATATAAATCCAGACATGCAAACTTCACAATTTCTCAGGAACTTTTTTTTTTTTCCCATGGAAGAGTAGTACCAATAAAAAACAACACAAAACAATACAAAACCAAAAAGTTTCCTTTCTCAGTAATAGAATTTTAAGTATAAGGTCAATGTTAGTATGTTTTTGATCTATATATTTGTACTAAGAATAAATTCATTAGAAAGAAATTGATTGCACATTACTCCTATAGTAGAGTTTGGAAACACATATAAAGAGTTTTGTTTTTCATTAGGAAAATGCATGTCCTATCTTTATTTCAGTCTTTCCAGCTTCTGTTCTATTTACTCAGAGGATGGAAAATATTTCTTGAACCTATGGGGACCAAAGAATTAACAACGATTTTATACTCCCAAATATTGGTAGCACATGATCTTTTGAAAAATGAGGGGAGGAAGGTTAACTGTGGCTCTAATCATTCAGTCAAGTAAGAAACTACAAAACAGCTCTAATGTTTATTTTTTTCAGCATTAACTAACTAAAGATGTGAAAGCATTGTAGGTGATATGGCAATTCTGGGATAAATGGGCAGCTAGCTCACGCTTTTGTGCTTTCACGTTTTTGAGATAGAACGTTTTCTCTCCAGTAACATCTCCAGAGCTATCAGAAACCAATAGAGAACAAAAGAAAATCTTTTTTTTTCTGCACAGATTGTCGCCATTAAAGCAGACACTGCTTCTGCACAATACAATAGATTTCTCTCAAAACTGTAATCAGCTACTAGAAGTGAAGTAGTTGAAATGACCTTGAGTATCCTTTCAAATGAAACTGAGATGAGCCCAGTAGCTTAGAGCATGGTGCTAATAACACCAGAGTTGTCAGTTCAACCCCTGTATGGGCCATTTGCTTAAGAGCTGAACTTGATGATCCTTATGGCCCTTTCCAAATCAGAAAATTCTGTGAATCTGAGAAATCTGGTTTATGTTCCTGTAAATCTGCTTTTTAAGAACAGATTAAATCCACAAAATAGCTATCCTGTCATAATCAGTGGGTAGAAGGAAATCTCATATCTTCTTTTTCAACATCAGTCAAGCTTGAAAATTTGGCCCTTTGCAATAATAAATGAAAGTTGATCTTATAATTATGAAACCATAAAAATCGGAATCTCCTCACCCGATTCAGAGGTAAAAAACCTCTAAACTGGCCAACTTCCCTTCGAGAGAGATGTATCTAGTATGTGATACAACATATCACATATCACCTCTTAAACCTTCCTCTTAACTGGGCAATAGTTTATCATGCTGAAGAAATAGAAGAGGGCAAACTTGTGAGAAAACAGATGGCAGGAAGCACTGTTTGTAGATATCACTGCATGAGAGGTGGCATCTCTAAACAAAGTGTAAGGAAGCACATACTGGATTGAACATTTGACAGCGTTTTTACCATAGAGCTGTATTGTGCCTGTAAGCTTTAAATCAGGTTTTGTGGTAGGCCAGGACTGAAACTGAATTTCATTGTGTTCAAGATGCTAACTTTGAAAACTGAATGTGTTCTGATTTTGATGATGGCGACTTAGACTTAATTTCGGTTATAATAATATATCAAGAATAGGTTTCTTCAGAATCAACTCGGACTGTTTTATGTTCGATGGCAAAAAGAGGGACTATGTCACAGGGAAAGGCGTTGCTTTTATCATTAGTTACAGAAAAAAAGGCTTGTTTTTATCACTCTCTCATGGTCACAGTGATGTGATGTATCTTTAACATGTGTCCTTTAGTCAACAGAGAATGCTAAATGATAACCAAACACTCCCATTCATTTGACCAACAGAGACTTTAAAGGGTGTGTCCAGTCTTTTTGTTAAACAGTTTTTGATGACTTCGCAGTGAACTTTGACTTACGTTGAAATCAAAAACCCATTCTTTCAAGGGGTTCATTATTCTGGGCTGACCATATTTAAACCACTACTTAAAGCTCCAGTTCAACTGGATAGTCAATACTCCTCAGGCATAACAGATTTTGTTTTTCTCCTGAAGGTAAAGCCTGTCTGTGCAGGAAACACAGCTTGCCTGGGAGCTGGTCTGAGTTTGTGAAATGAACTCTCCCAGGAAGAAAGCACAAATCTTCTAATTTGAGTCAGAGTATACACCTTTGATTTTTCTTTAACAAACATAATAATAATGTAACAAATACATTAAAAAAAAAAAGTGCTAGGTTACACCGCACACACAATTCTGCCTCAAGCAAAGGATGAAAGAAAGAACATTTTGTGACAGATGCTAATCATGTTTGCTCATGTACTACTGAAAGGTGTTTGGATACTATAGGAAGGGGTGGGGGGAATGCAGTAAGAACCAACACAGAAGAGAACAGCCACACCATCAGTCATGTCCCAACGTGCTCTGGAAGGCTGCTTCCCTCTCCCAGGGCAATGCTCTGTGCTTTATCAGCAATACATTCTCTTTGCCATCTCCACAGGCTCACATCTTAAATGAACCTGACAGTTTATCCATCAAGCCAGATTCCTAAACCTAAAAACACTACAATGAATCCTGTAAATGTTAACTATGATTATCAACAAACAAAAAATTGGACCGTAAAGTAATACTGACAGTACAGGGAGCTATCAATAAACTCAGTCAATAACATGAAGTTCCACAAATTTCTGCACATGCTATCAAGCAAATATGGTTTTCAAGCTTTATTTCCCAGTTCCCAAAACATTTCTGAAGTTTCTTAGTTTATCCATTCTTATTTCAAGACATCTGAATACCATATTGGACATCTGTTCAGATGTAAATCCTTTAATGCCCTTTCAATGAGTTTGCAAAACCACGTAATTTGAAAAACTTTCAGATATCCATTTCTATTTAATAGTAGATTATTAATCCTCTGCTAGAAAACTGCTGCTAAAATGCAGTCTTCATTCTCCACTCCAACTTGCCTTATGCTGATAGTTGCATGATTTTACCACAAGCAACATCTGTGTACTCATTATCCAACTGCAGGCATAACATAGAGGAAGGAAGGAGACCAGCTGACTTTATCTGATTGATAAGTGAAACCAAAGACACCGTGAAAATACCGTGTATCTTGCAAAATGTTCATGAAGCAGTTTTACAAATTGCATAAAAACCTTTATGCTGGATGCTTTATTGTGTCACATATGTTTTCATTTAACAAAGCCTCCATCATGAGTGACGTTGTAATCTTATCCTATTTCTCGAACTGACAGTTTCAATACCAATAACCTGCATTTTAAAGAGATTTGTGGCTGCTCTTTGTACATTTAGGACTAAAGTCTTTAACAGACAGTCAATTCAGGCACTGAAATAAACATGGAATTTGCAAAACTTCAAAATGTCAGAATTGGTTTCCAGTAATAAAAATGTGGTTCCTGCCAAAAATAATGGAAAGACTATGACATAAGGCATTTCATTTTATACAAGAATTATAATGAGCAGGTTATTATGGGGTAGCCTAAAAGATTTGGAAGAAAGAGCATCATGAAAGCAATTTATGGCAAGTAACCAGCAAGTTTGTTTTAATGCATCATTTTTACAAGCAGTACTCTCTACTAGTGTAACAAGTCTCCCTTTGGATACTTTCCTCCTACCCGGATACTTTGCTTCCTTTTGCTAAATTGTCCTTAGTGCACCAGTCTTAGCCTGCTCTCAGATTGCCTCAGATAACTGAAGTATCACACAAGCAGCCATCTCACTTCTGTGGAGTGGACACCCTTACATGCCTTGTTCTCTCACAAAGGGAAGGACTGGCACTACGGAGCGGAGGGATACAAAATGAAGATGGGGAGATGGTGCTTCCCACTTGTCCTTCTCAGTACTGGCAAAGCTGGCCAGGCAAGCACTCATGCCAAAAAAACTCTCAGAGGGGCTTCTCTCTTTCTCTGAGCCAGACTCTCCCTGGCAGCTATCCATGGGCCCTGCTGCTTTCTGCTGGACTCGTCATGGACAAATTGTAGTAAACAAAATGCTGCACACTCCCAGGAAAACTGAACTTAGATGCTATAGGAAGATTATGAATTACTACAGACAGATGCAGAAGAATGATGCAGATGAATTACATAGCAGATGCAGCTATGTGTCCAAAGTCTAAAAGGATCCTTGAATTCAAGTAAACTCTTGTAAGAATCCATACAATTCCTGTTTTATAAGGCAATGATGCAAAATGCAAAGCATTTAATGCTGTGTCTTCATTTCTGGTTTCAGGGCACTAAAGTCACACTGCAGTATACATGTATTTATTGGACAGCAGCAGCTGGGAATCCTGAGAGATGAGCAAATGGCAAGCCAGAGATTTTGATGTCCAGTTAGTCTTGGACAGGGGCAATACTATAAAACACTGCAGTGAATGAGCATATGAAGAAGATTAGCTATACCACTGCAGCTGTTTAAATTGATATATTTAGTTTCAGGCTGCAGCCAGACATTCATTAAAGAAATGAATGAGATGGTATTAGAAGTTGATATACCTTGGCTACTTGTTTCTGCTCCTTCGTTGAAGGTTTCCTCTAGCAATACAATTCAACAGATCTTGTGAGCCTCTCTCATCTACTCCAGCACAAATTAACCTGTTTAACAATCCTCTTCACCAACAAGGTAACTGAGGTAAGCATTATGCTAACCAGAAAAAGACAGTTCTGTTGTCTCCCCTCATCCCGTGTGGGATGCAGCCTCTAGGAGTGGTTTAGTACTGAACAGCTGATGGACAAGGACATCTTAAACCACCACAGATGCCTCTGTGGTGATTGTCTGGGAGGGCCTCAGTGTTAACTTACTGAGATTCATACATAGGGCAGGTCATACACATGCTATCACAAAACAGCATACTTACAGATTTCAGAAGAAAAAGAATACTGTATTCATGTGGTTTAGATGCCAAAGCACTGACAACTACTGCAATTTAAGGTTATGGGAACCAGGCATCAATGCAGACTGGCTTTGGGGCCTATGGAAAACCTGGATTGTTGTGAAGGGACAGCTAGAGACCAGAGGGCTACTCCTTCGTTCTACTGCACTACGATTATTTCAAGATAGGTATATTTAGGCAATTCATTCTTAAAACAATTAGCTTGATTATGAGGACTGGGAATGCATTTAAATTTAGTAACTTTTTTTTTTTACCCTCCTTTTTCTCTCATAAAATCAATGGTAAGTTTCCTATAATTACTCAGGAAGGACAGAATAAGATTAAATACTGGACACTTTTTCAGATCTTACCCTTCCATTCTGGAACAGAGTATACAGGCAAGATTCTACAGGTATAGGTGTAAATACATCTATGATCTTATCTAGTGAGCCCTTGTGTTAGAGAGTTTACAGCCAGTGCTATTTCCCAATTCCCACAGGCATCATTGTTATCTTCCTCTGCTGAAAAAAAGTCCTTTAAACTTCTCACACACTACCAGCAGAGCTCAAGGAGAATATGTTTGTTGGAAAGGTGTCTCAGCTAGTAGCGCTTCCTCTGTAAATAACTTATACTTTGAACCCCTTTCTTAGCCCACACCCACTGCCAGCCAGAAAATACACACTCAAGTGCTGCAATGAGGTTTCTGCCAGTCATGAGCTGGCAAGTGTGTGCAGGATCAGGGAAGGGTGCTGCACAGCTCCTGGACAGACACCCAGTCTTGTGATGACATCTACTGGCTAACCTCAAAGGCACTAAACCACCTCAAGGGAAGTTCATTTCAATATTATCCATTCTTGAACATTTTAGATACATGATCTATCCTCAGAAAGACCAGGTTAAAACTGAAAGGAAAATAAAGACTCATTGAGAAACTCTTATCTCTGCTGTTGATGCCTATTCTGACTGTGTATCTCACCCTCTCCCATAGAAGAGAAATGCAAAACAGATAGGTGATTATATTTATTTGGAATGTTTTGTAGGTATAAAATTTCCCTTACTGTAGCAGTTTTTCAGCTTTGCTGTTTTTCAGTCCTACCTTTTTCCCTTCTATGGTTCGCTCCTTTTTTAGGGGCAAAAAGAACTGTTGTGGTTTAACTCCAGCCAGCAGCTAAGCCCCAGACAGCTGCTTCCTCACTCCCCCATCAGTGGGATCAGGGAGAAAATCAGAAAGGTAAAATCTAGACAACTCATGGGTTGAGACAGAGACTGTTTTATAGGCAAAGCAAAAGCCAGTCATGCAAGCAAAACCAGGAATTAATTGACTGCTTCCCATGGGCAGGCAGGTGTTCAGCCATTTCCAGGACAGCAGGGCTCCGTCATATGTAATGGTGACTTTGGAAGACCAATACCATAATTCCAAATGTCCCCTCCTTCTTCCTTCTTCCTTCTTCCCTCTCTTCATATACTGAGTATGATGTCACATGGTCTGAATATCCCTTTGGTCAGTTTGTGTCACCTGTCCTGGATGTGTCTCCTCCCAAACCTCAATTTCCTGCCAGCATGGCAGTCCCATATGTAATGGTGACTTTGGAAGACCAATACCATAATTCCAAATGTCCCCTCCTTCTTCCTTCTTCCTTCTTCCCTCTCTTCATATACTGAGTATGATGTCACATGGTCTGAATATCCCTTTGGTCAGTTTGTGTCACCTGTCCTGGATGTGTCTCCTCCCAAACCTCAATTTCCTGCCAGCATGGCAGTCCAAAAGGCAGAAAAGGCCTTGGCTCTGTGTAATCCCTACTCAGCAATAACAAAAACAACTCTGTATTATTAACTCTGTGTTCAGCACCAATACAAAACATGGTCCCATACCAGCCACTGTGAAGAAAATTAACTCTACCCCAGCCAAATCCAGCACACCAATCAAGGTATGCAAAGTGTAAAATGCAAATAAATTACATAAAAGAGAAAAGCTAGACTTTTCAAATGGTCTCATTTCTACTTATCTTGGACTTCATTAACTTCAGAAGAGCAGAAGAAAAATGTCAAAGAACCAACCAAACTTCCTTTTTGAAGTACACATACTAAACCTTCCAAAAAACATCATTCCTCCAGAGGAGGTTATTTTCTCCTCTGACATAGCATTATAATTGAATTCACTCCATCCAAGTCAGTTCAGGCTAAGTGAAAAGCGACAAAACTGATGGCACTCCAGAATGATTCTTCAGGACAAAGGCATTGTGCAAGTAGCTGAGGAGCTACACTAAAAAGTTAGAACGGAATGCCTGGCCATGGCAGCCAGCTCAAGGGAAAAGCATTAACCTGACAGATTAAGCAGATTTTGTACATAGGCATGACACAATCTAAAGATAACTCTAAAATCCTGACTTGCAGAAAAAAAAATTAAGTAATTAATCTAAAGAGCAAAGTTTGCTGTTAACAGTCTGGTATACCTATAGATAATGATGTTCAAAAAATTAAATCTCACACACACACATTTTAACTTCTTGAAAGACCTTTTAACATCTTTTGATTACAACATAAACACTAAGATTAAAAATTCAGCCCACTGACTAATTAATATTCCTGCTTTTAAAAAATGACTTTAAAAAGCTTAAGGTAGAAGACACCCCTGGGTAATAAGAAAGGTATTTCAAACTATGTCACATGAACAGGAGCATTGCCAGAAGCCAGCTATTACTCTGGAAGCACTCTTCAGTGGTCATTCAGTCAGTTTGTGTAGTTTCTTTTTTCTTTTCTTCCCCCTAGGTAGGACAAATTATTGGACACAGATCTGAGAGCACACAGGCAGCTCTCTCCGAGGTCAGGAAACAGCTACTTAATATATCCTGCTTTCAACTCTGCTAATGAATGGGTAACTCCTAAGTTAAAAATTATCTTCCAAGGTTTATGTACTTTATGCTAGAAAGGGCAGGAGGAAAAAAAAAAAAGGTGAATTGAACCTCTTGCTTGTTGTACGTTTAACCTATGTGTGTGAAATGAAATGGCAGCAAGCACAAAATATTTGTCAGTTTTCTAACAAATATTTTTGATGTGCATGCTAATGCCACCACCTAGGAAAAAAGAATATTAATGTGAATGAAGCGCCTAAGAGGATTTAAGCATAACTTTTTCTAAAAGGACAAAAGCTTTCACGTAATTTCTGTTTCAGTACTTTACCAGATTTATTCCACATTTCCAACTCAGAGATAAAAAAGGTGGCAATGGTCAGGTTTTTAAAAATCATGTGATTATATCTTCATTTCACATAGTTGCTAAAAATCTGGCCCAAATACAGCAATCATCCCATACTTGATCCTGAAGAAAGCACAGTGCTACCAGCTGAAGCTTCTTTTGCAGTGACCACAGATAAACACACCAAACAAAATAAAATATGGGGAGAGGGAGAGACAAAAAAAAAAAAGCTCATTGTTAATATACGAGATTTGGGGCCAAACCAACACAATGTCTCATAATGCAGCCTCACTTCAGGAGGCTTTTAGGAGCTGCTTAGCTATTCACAAAGAGGTTGGTTAATTGTGAGCACAGAACTCATCAAGTGAGCAGGAAATACAATACAGATACATCCCATTCCATGGTTGAGCCTGTACCTTGAACTCCTGCAGAACCACACACTGGCTCTTTTTCTGCTTCACAACAGCCATGTCCCAGAATCTGGCTTATTTTGTCAGAGAAAGAGAGAGGCTGTTATGTTACACAGCCACAAGGATAGAATGTACAAGTGATCCGTGGTTTACAGAGTCCTGCTAAAATACATGTTCTCCATCAACAGCTTAGTGTCACAGTCCAGCTTTTATCATAGGACTTGTTATGTCACATGTCAAGTGACATGACACAGCCATTTGCAAACAGTCTATTAGGCAGTGAGCAGGCACCTTGAGCACTTCACATACCTTGGAGCTCTGCAGATACTAACGCTCTGCCAGTTCCCCAAACCACTCCTGGATTCCAAATAAAATGAAAATTCCTTTGTGAGGCCTGCCAGTAATAAACAGCGCGAACGTGTGTGTTCATCACAGCCCTTAAGAGTTCCACTAAACACATCAAACGCGTATATCCGACACATTTCCTTGGGGCAGTCCTGTGCAGGGGTGCAAAGGTGAGGCTTCCCTGGCTCTCTACCATGTGTGCTCCAGTAAAACCACTGTTCTGCAGATTTCCTGCACACTGCTCACCACCCCACCTTGGCCATCCTCTCTGAACCCCTCTGCGTAGCTATCTCTTCGTAGTGTTTGCTGTTTCTCCAGATAGCTAACAAATTGAGGCTTTGCAGCCCATCCTAACAGATCTCATCTGCTTTTATTTCTACAGCCCATATCCGTATTTGCAACTCCATGTTTGTTATGTATTCAAATTTTTAATAAAATTCCAGGACACTGAAAACGTGGTACAGGAGTCCAGTCAGTGTAAACTTCACACTTCAGTTCCTTCAAGGTGTGTCTTTTGTCAACACAGGGAAAAGTTTGGATTCATCTCATCTCAAAACATATATCGAAACTAAATCTAAGTTAGACAAAATAAATCCCCTCCTTGAAAGTCAGTTTAATGATGTTGTAGGCTAAATAAGGATAACGAAAAGGAGATTTCCAACCAATGGGGACTGCAGCAGAGGGACTAAGGGTACTACCCAATATTACCAGACAGGTGAAACATGACTGAAAAAGCGGATAGAGATTTCAGTCTCAGCCTGGTCTGGTGCCTTTCTCCAACCCCCTATTTTCTCCTCAAGTTCAATAGATAAAGATCTTCTGAAGTGAGGACAGAAGGGAGATGGGAAGGTAGGTTCATAAAAAAAATTTAAATGTGTCTATGTGATCACACTGAAGGGACTTGGAGTTATTTTTGTTTCAATTATTTAAAGCAGGATCTGTTTTCTATTAAAATGAAAAATGCATTTTTAAAAGCCTCCTTAATCAGGTCACTGAAAAAATCCTACAACACAAAGGACACATGTAACTGTATACACTCTCGTGACAAAAGACCAGTCTGCTGACATTTCTCTCACCACAAGAAAAATCAGATGGCATAAAGTTTTAATGCTTAGGAGTGGGTATAACCAACATTCTATTCTTTCTTGTAAATTTTGAAGTGCTGTTCCAGTAATACAGAGTTACACTTAACTCTGTATTATTCAAGGTTAAGGTTAAGGGGCCTGGGAAAACCCAGAAAATGGAAAAAATAATAACAAGGAAATTATGAGACATGCTGGGGACGATGATGTGCAGATAGACAAGCAACTCTGTAGGGCATCAGGTCAAGTTTAGCCCAGGGTGGAAGCAATTAGCTGAGCTTACAAAAAACTGTGAGTTTGCTTATATAATTAATCCTGAATTCCTCTCTGAAGTTCCTCTTTACCAGATAAAATTTTCAAAAACATCGAAGTGACTTAGAACCCACTAATTTTTGGAGAAACTTCACACTCATCTCCAGTACAAAGGGACTAGTAAAACAGCACCAAGATTTCCAGTTATACAACAAGGTGTCAATTCCACTTCTCGAGGCACAGAGGTGACAAGCCCAGCAGATTTGACTGCTTCAGCTGCAGAATTCAATCATCATGAAGACAATAAAATATATGTCTAGGATAGTGAAGAACTCTAACTGTCTTGCAAGGAGTTGCACTATTCCCAGACTTTAGGTCTATTTTCACTTGTTTTTTTTTTTTACACTTAACTTTCCTCTTGCTTGATTTAATAATTTCTTATTTTTTACACTTTATTTGCTGGCAAACCTTGCTGAGGAACTTCTTCCCTTGAATTGCTCCCCATAAGAACATGGGAAAGAAAATAAGATTTCATTCTAAATTTTCATGAATTACAATAATTTTTCTCACAAAACCAAAAGCACCTAAGTGGACAAGTGTTTAATAGCATCACAAATTTCTGTTGAAATGGCTTCCCTTCCTCCTGCCATGCAGGGATGTGAAAGCACAAAGCATTCCTTATGTTGGTTGCTTCCTTGGAAGCAGCCTACATTATGACAACAGTATTTTCCTAACCCTCTGTAATGGCCATAGAAAACAGTGTGAAATGGTCTTGCAGTTGCCTAACAAAAGCTTTGGGTCTCACACTCAGTGCCCGCAGCATATGCCAAAGAATATGGCAGCCAAAAGAGAAAACTCCTCCTAAGCATCCAACTCCACACAGGAGTCACAACTCTGCTTTAGTTGATAAGAATCTGATCAGCCACAGCTCTTGGCAGCCTCATGCAAACTAGCACGGCAGAGTATCAAAAAGCTTCAGTGAGCTCTACATCTGTATGTACAATTTCTAATTATCATGCTTCATTTGTTCCAGGGATGTCTATAACTGTAATCACTTGGTAGAACACAAACAAAAAGACAGTCTGGAGAAACTGCTCTGGTTAAGTAGTCATCCATCTGATTATTTAAAAAGTTAAAATCTTTTCAAAAAGAGGCATGTGACTGAACAAGAATAGTCACAAACAGATGCAGTGTGAGATTGGTCAGATTATTAATATTGCAATTTGCACTAGAAGCTCAGCTCCTCTTCTAGAGAACCTGCAACCTTTGCTTCATCAAGTGTCTGTCTCCACTTTGCCACATCTGCACCCAAACTATGCAATCATCTTGCTAAAACTTACCCCACCTTCCTGTACCACCAAATTTCTAGATCATTATGGCTAAAGCAGTCACTGGAGTGCTCTGGATACTGGAATGGATGGAATGGACAGAGAGAGCAGGACACTTCTGTGTGAGCCACCAACACCACTTCAACACCAGTGTGTCCAGAGACTCTCACAGCTTAGGAAAAACAAACATCTCAGGGCAGCTCAGCGCAGTGAGGCCATAAGAACCGGTTCTTGTGCTTCAACAAGCTTGACACTGCAAGTCTTGGCAGGGATGGCTACATGAGAGCTGTGAATTGACTCCAGCCCTGCGACATGAACACTCACAGGCAGTCCTGGATCACTTGCAGGCCAAAATCTCCTCTAGGACCCAGGTGACAGTGCAGAGAAACACCTTCAGGGATTTCTAATGGCCAGTCTGCTCTCAGGTAATCTTTCAATCTACTTCATGGAAACCCCACCAGGTTTATATAATAAAGGATTTGATGATTAAGCACACACATAATTCTGGATTCTTATAATATGTCTTACAAAGTGTGACATATTTCTGATGATGAAAACAGAGGGCAGAGAATATTCTCAGTCACACAATAAAACATCTGCTTCAAAGATCCCAAAGAAAGACCTTTTACCTTTTAAAGTAAAACTGCCAAGAACACATTTCAGGCTGGGATGATAGATCTCTCATTGAAATACATAAGGAGAAACAAAATACATATTAAAAAGTAACCAAATTGTAAAGAGTGATATTTAAACTTGATATTCCAAACTAAGCTCATATTTAAATAAAAAAAGATTCCCAGCTTAGCTTACATTATAAGTTATGGAAGAGATATGCGTGTGTACAACCTAAAGTTGCAGCTGGTGAAGAAAGGGCAGCACAGAAAGAAAAATTACACAGAAATCACAATCTGATTACTGTAATTTTGTAGGCTCGATAAATCATTGCCTTTTTATCCTGCAGTACCCCAGAAAGCACCTTAACTTCATTTTAGGGAAGGGAAAATTCCTTTTATTATGTAAATTAATTTTGTAACAAATTAAATCCCCATTTTTTTTCTAAGTTGTTGCTGGATGTATAGTACTTGTTTTCAGTCTCTATATCTCTGCTAATAACCTTCTCTCTGTTCTTTCCCTATAACTGTTCAAATCTGAAACTCAAGCTTTTTCTCATTTAGTTGCATCTGCATCAACACATCTGCCCATTTCCTCCAGACCATAATTTGCTTGCTTTTATTCTTCTTTTTCTTATTTTATGTTGCTTTTTTTCTTATTTTATGTTACTCCCTATTGTACTTGATATTCATATTCACAATTTTACTTGGCAGTCACTATGTTCAAATTTCAATTCTCTCAACAAACCATTCCACCATTAAGTACATGTTAGCATATGAGATATAAATACATTTTAATATACCCTCCATTTGATATGACAGATACAGGCAATAAAAATATTTCTGTAGTAAAAAGAATTGCTGGCACTGTAATGCTCATGATATTATCCTATTTCTTTAAATATGAAGCACTATGTATAAGAACTATTTCTTTAAAATGTGAAAGACTGACTGCATCTGTGTTATGCCCAGAGACCAAAGATTGCTGACTTGAAAACAACCCCTTCATAGGTGAACCTGAATTTATTTTTACATTGCCAAAACTACATAGTTTTAAAAACAAATTTTAAAATTGAATTTGTCTGTCTATGCTCATTAAAAAATAGGATTGCTATAGGATTGCTTTTCATAATGTGGTTTTTTTATGTCCTGTATCGAACTGACATTAAAATGTCCATAACTACAATGAAAAATACAGAAATAGTATAATTAAGAGGGTGGTCGATTCAATGATAATTAGATTGTGGTGTTTTAAATCTGGATAGGTCAGGATAGGTTTTCTAGGCAGCTTATCCTAACTTGGACAGGCCACAAAAACCAACATATACTTCAAATGAGTGATGAATAAGAGCTCTTAATGAGTTGCACAATACTGTGCATTCTGATGCGAATCTTGATCTCGTATTTTGCCATAGCATCTCTAAGGCATTACCCTCCACAGCTGCTCACCCCCTCCTATATGACTGGCAGACCTCTAGCAGCATCAGTGAAGCAGAGTGGGCATCCCTGCCCTCAAACACCCACACTTCAGCATCTTCATCTTGCACTGCGACAGAGCTGGACTAACTCTGGACTTACTCTAACATATGCCTACCACTCTGCTGACTCTGTGAAGAGGCACCTACCTCTGGCAAAAGGGGTTTAGTGACGTATTAAACCACCACACCTGTTTCCTCAGTAAATGACAGCCAGAACTTGTTTTTTCAAATGTGGTCATTACCACATTACCACTATCTTCGAGAAGAGCTTGAGGACAAAACTTGTGACAAGCAGAGTCAGCAAGCTCAGATACATTTGTTTAAAGGAAAAGGTGTCATGCTTTTTCGTTGGAAGAGAGGGTCTGTGCTCACATGGGCTCCTTTGCTTTGCCAACATCTCAGTGAGTACACCTGGGCAGAATGCTCCCATGCTGCGGAGGAACAGCAGTTTCTACATCATACCCAACCCTCAGTGCAGAGAAAGGGAGCTCGAACCATCAACAGCTCCCAGTTCTTGGTACCAGACATTGCCACAGTGCACACAAATAATTAGTTGCAGCACATACAGACACAAGGCACCTAGCTTTAAACTAGTTAGTTGAAAAACTTCTCTGGCAGTGGCAATGTAGAACTCGGTACAAACACCTGCAGAGTGTTTTTGCAGATCAGTCTGAATCCCAAGCTGTTGTGGCTATAGTGTTATTGGTATCTCATCCAGATGGTAAATTCAGCTCAGGTACAGTCATTATTCCATCTTACAATTAGTCTGCTGTGATTGACATACAGAATCTATCAAGAATAGAGGATTTTGGTGTGCTTTGACACAGACCAGAATCATTCTGAATATACTAAATAGTTTTAGAAGTCAGTTTACCAGATCACCTTCCCTAGAAGTACAAAAAGATTATATTTTATTTTCATGCAAACCCAACCTGGTCACCTGCAACAATAATATAATATTTTCAGATACTCTGTTCAAACCAAATCATGTCTATTAAGCTATAAAATAGCTTCTTATTACACGATCTGGAAAATTTGAAACACCTCATTAGAGCTGCATATGAAAATATAAAGTACAGTAATTTGATGTACAGTGTGGCATTATGTTAGATTAAAAAAATGCAACCAAGCACAAACACAAAAAGGAAATATGGCATGCATGTGCGTGCACTGTCTCTAGAGATACCTTCAGAAAGAAATCTCCGGAGGCAACAGTGCCTTTGTTAGGCAAAGGGGATAGCTGGCATCTCTACAGACACTGCATGTCTGAACAGACACACTGCAATTTCTTGTTTTATTATGGCAGTATCTCTGGCTATTGTCTGGACCTGCCTCCACAGCTCCCCCTGAAATCCTGCAGGGAGAGAAAGGCCTCTTCAGTGCAAACTCAGTGCAAAAGCTGAGTACTCCCAGCTGATTTCTGAAGAAGCCCTTCTCTCCTGAGTGTAGGCCTGCCAGCATGGGCTCCTGCCTTCATCCCCAGCACTGCAAAGCCACTGACTCAGTACCAGGGGGGAGATCACCTTGTCCTGACATGCACACCACCAATAACTGCTTACACAGAGCAACACAGAACATGTATGAACTCTGGAAACCGCATGGCCTTTTCCNGGAGTGTTTGTTTGTTTGTTTGATCAATTTCTTTTTTAAAAAGAAAGAAAAACAATCTACTTTTGAAAAATCCTGTGATGCTGTGGTTCTCCATTTATCTTTACTCAATTCTGGGTGATAGGGTTTACTGGTTTCAGTGTTCTGCTGGATTGACAGATACACTTCATGATCTTAAAATTCTGTTCTAACCTTGGTGGTTCTATGAAACACTAAAGCATCTGCCTAATGACTTGGTTCACCACTCTTTGCATGCTCTGCCATCTCAAAAGAAGATTGTTCTGATGATATACTCATTGCATGAATGCCACATTTAACTTGTTAATCAAATATTTGCTGTAAAGGATGCCATTTATCATGGTAGAATGTGAGATGTAGCCAGCTGGATCTCTCAACTGCACAAATTTTATGGGATTGTAATCCCAATACATATAAGTACACAACACATTATTTCAATGATCTAACTGCACATCTCCTACCACACTCAAACCACCATCTTATGTAAGGTACTTAAAATGTTTAACCCATTTTTGATCTAGTGATAATCAACTTGCAGCACCATGTTCCTTCCACAGAGCAATTAAGCTACGTTTTCATCACTTGTTACCTCAATTCCAAGATAAATCAATCACCAACACTAGTGCAACACTCTAAATGAAATGGGAGAGCTTCCCTTATTAAACAATTGGAATTATTTAAAATTTAATGAAAATTATTAGAATTTTGGTAGAAGACATAAAACTTTCTCTATGTGTGTAATGCTAGACCTGTTTTTTTCTCATGTTACAGATTTAGATTTTTTTCTCCTAAATACAAATATGTATATAATTTTTCACCTTATTTTTATTATTTTCTTATTTTTAATATTTAGATCAGTATTACAAAATGTACAGTCTCTTTCAGCATGTTTAAACCTCCAAGAAAAATTTGCCTAAGTGCTAATGAAGATCTCACAGTGGAATACCATTGTGCAAATTACATAGACTAATTTTATAAATTTTCTTTTCTCTGTTGCTAAACCTCTAGTCAGACAAATATGTGTTATTATTATTATTTTTAAAATAGTAGCTGGAAAGGTGTTTGTTCATTCATCAATCAAATTTTCTTAGCCTGAGGAGCCCAAGATTGTGTTTCTAAGATGGTTTTAGCGTGATTAATTATGGGTTGCTGTAGATAGGGGGAATCCATGCTTTTGCATGTGGCTGCAGTGTCACTTGTGCTCTCACAGAACGAATGGGTACAGCCAGGTGAAATGAGGAGGTGGGATTCCCCCTCTGGCAGGCAGCACAGTTTCCTGTTGCCTCGAGCAGCCAGAGAAGGCCCATCTGACCCGGGTTGGCAGCAGCACAGCAGCACAACCGAGCTGAACCAACACAGTGCCTCAAGCCCCCAGCTGGGGAGACTCCATCCCTCTCCCATCTCCTCCGATCTCCGCATTCCTAAATGTGTGGTCTCCCTGCTGCTCACCCTGCCTGCCTGGTAAACCAGTTCTGCACTCTACTACTCACTTAGCCTAAAACCCTGCTGGCTTTCTGCCAGAACAGTTAGTTGAATCAACCTAGCATGCTATAAACTGGTGTGAGATGAGGAAAGGACGAGGGAGGGAGAGGGGGATGCCACTTGCTTGGCAGCAGTAAGTCATCAAGTCAAATCTGACTGCATCGTTGAACCACATTTTGAGGGAGGAACCCAACCACTGTAAACTCTGTAAACAGATGATGGAGAGAACTGACAAACTCCATAGGGCTTCTTGGCCTGCATGAGACCTAAAATGTCCTCTAGATTTACCTACATTTCCTCAGTAAAACTCTGGAGACATCATGTTTACTGTTAAGAACCAGGTAGCAAGGATTTTGGATCACCTCTCCCCCTCCTATTCCTCTAACCTAAACAGATCCTCATTCATTAATTTAAATTAAAAATTAGGGAAGGAATTAATTCCAGCTCTAAAGTGGTACACGTTTATCATAGTTCAAGCACTTTCAGAATATCCTTTCATACCTTTGTCTTACATTATTCTTTTAAAGTCTCCTAATTTTAGATAGTTAAATTGAAAGAAGAATTAACACATTTTGAGAGTTTGCCTCCCCACTCTGATTCCTCTAATCTTACCAGCCATTATGAATATGAATCTCTATGTTCCAGCCTATAACATTCATACAGAGAAGGAAGAGAGGAAACAACAGCTGGCAGCTGTTTTGTCATGAGCCAAGGTAATAAATGGTAATAGATTTTGTGAGCAGCTGACAAAGCCTTTTATGTGATTTCCCCAGAATCCTACTGTGAGACAGACTTACAGTTCTGCTTACAGATGGTGTTTCTAATCATGCTCCATTTCCACGTGGAACATGGGAAATGGTCTCTAGTCCTATCTCAACTATGAGTGATTCACATGAATTTGGAAATGCTCCTTGCATATAAAATTTGTAAGCCACTCACATTTGTGGTAGTTTGTTCACCTGAACACTAGACTTTTGCTTCTCCACAAATGGAGTAACACGGAATAGATATTTTTCTTACTGCCACAATACGAGCCCTGGAGTTGTTTGTCCCACGACAGTATGAATACCATCAGCATTCTGGGCTGCATGAGGGTGGCTTGCCAGCAGGTTGAAGTATGTGACCCTTCCTTTCTCTTCATGAAGAGACACACATGCAGTGTTGGGCCCAGCACTGAGACCAACACACGAGGGACAGGGACATTGTGCAGCAAGAAAGGCCACAAAGGTGATTAAGGAACTGCAGCACCTAACTTTTGAGGAGAGACTGAGAGAGCTGTTATTGCTCAGCCTGGGGAGGAGAAGGCTTAGGTGAGAAACTCAACAGTGCATGTAAGTACCTGACAGATAGGTGTAATGAGAGGGAGTCAGGCTCCTCTTGGAGGTGCCCAGAGACAGGACAAGAAACAGTGGGGACAAATTGAATTACAAGATGCATTCAAACATGACAATAACACTTCTTTATTGTGAGAGTGTCCAGGTTTTTATCAGATTGTTCAGAGAAGGTGTGGAAGTCTCCAGCCCTGGAGATACTTCCAACCTGACTGGACTCATTCCTGGACAGTCTGCTCTAATTGATGCTGCTCTGCACAGGTGTATCAGACTAACTATCTCCAGAGATGCGCCCAGCACTTTGCTATTCCATAAGTCTATGGCTTGCATGAAGTCACATATCAAGTGTGAAAAATTAGGAATAAAATCTATTTTAGCAATTTCATTTCTCCACTTAGAGACACAAATAGAACTGGAAAGTAACTGATTCTTTTCTATTGATATTATTTATTATGCGCTCCTAAAAGCTGAGAATATTCAGAATATTCAGTATGTCTTTCTTTAACTTCACAGCTAATATTTTCATTGCGTTTTTGTATGCACATGCATATAAATATACATGATCATGACACTCTATACTTACGTAACTATTTAGAAAAACATAGATAAAGGTTCATGAAGAAGTGTTTGCAGTATTTTGCTTTCAATTTCATAGTCCAGTGCTCAACTCCCTATTTGCTCTAATCATTTAATGTATTAAAGGATTATATATATGTAAGATAAAATTTTTCCCTTCACTTCTAAGCATTTTTTTATCTGAATCACAACTTCTTGGTATTTCATTTCATCAAAAATTATCTCTGTATTCTTTCCCAACTATTTAGATAAAAGGAATGGCCACTGCAAATGAAAGGAGCTTGCCAAATTTACAGTGAAGAAAAAGATAACACAATCTTACTTTTATTAATTTCCTTAACTCATTAAAACTGTTCTTAGCATCTACTGCATATTTTGCAGTAATTAAGTTTATAAAGAAATAAATTAAAACCATGAACCATCTCCAAGCTCCAGGAAAGGCAAAATACAGAACTCAAATTTAGGTTTTCTGAGCAATACAAAGTTAACATTAAACAAATGCACTAAAATTACTGCATAAACATTTTCAATATTTTTCGTGACTACATTTTTCCACAACAATAATTTCAGCAAATAAAATAATTAGAGGGAGTTACAGAACTATAGATGCAACCTTTTTTTTCTAATTTCCACTAATAGCCAAGATATACCATGTCATAAATGAAGAAATGAGCACCTCAGGGGAGCAATTCAACTAATCCATTCGCTTGTTTCTTAGACTGAATGAACTACCCTTATTTAACCAGCTTAACAACTCCATTAACTATAAAGGGATCGCAAAATTACTATTTGCAACCATACCTTTGAAAATCTTTGTTAAAACATATGACTCCCATTCTTTTTATTTTCCTTCTGAATTTGAAAGAGCAACATTTGTCTGTACATTGAGAATATTTTTTGTTACAATGTAGCAAATGAGCAGACTAAAAAATATATGGCTTTTCAGATCTTGCATTTAAAAACCCAAAAACTAAAAGCATCCTGGGAAGTATCCTACAAACTCCCTCCAAACTTGATTAAATCTTGAGAAAAATTAAGAAACTAGTAAGAGTACAGGACAGTGTACCTGTGCTAGCTTGATCTAGCTAGCACCCAAACATTAGCAATTAAGGGATTGAGATGTGGGTTTTAGCAATGCTTGTTATTTATTTAGCGTGTATAACCACAATGCACAGAAAGTTTGTGACTGGATGAACATATGTTAGAATTCATGCCGTGGCTTCTGCTACTCTAAGATATGCAGCTAGCTTGAAGTAAAACAAATATGCTAGCACAGGCAATTAATCATGCCTTTGTTGCTCCTGTGTATCCTATTCTATGTCATTTAGCACATGACCTTGTATTTTGGAATGAAGCTGAACAACACTACCCAAAGGGGAATTCTGGGAGGTAATGTATTTGTGGAGGGGAGAAGAAACTTTTTTTTTTTTTAATCTTAGAAATAAGGTAAGGACTACTAAACTGTGTATTTAAGAGAAGGATTTTTCTAATAAGCTTGGAGAAAGAGATATTAAAAAAATAAAAGAAAATAAGAAAATCTGCATTTACTCATGGACACCACTTTGCACTGAAAGCCCACCCTATATACTTTATTTTACCCTTAATCCTTAAGCTTGTGTTTATCAACTTCTTGACAATCTCTTATCAGTTGTACACTGGGAAGGTGGGTTGGGCCTGAAAGCTGTAGTTTCAGATACTGTGATCAGCGAGAACTAAAAGTTGAACTAAAAAGCATTCTGTAGAAGTGTAAAAATATCTCTTGACCATCTTTCCCCTCCAAATAATTATTTTTCATCAAAAATTGGAGTCTTTCTGATGCCAAAGAAATGTGTTTTTGTATATATTTTAAACCTGACTGCTGCTTGAAACAGTATGCTCTCAGTCTCCCCTCAGTGTGGCTGACTGGATAACAGCGTCTATAAGCACTGGTCAGGGTAAAGAACTATTTATGCAAAGCTAAGCACTGAAGGAGGAATACCTGCTTTTTTTCAGGTGGAAAGCCTGTTCAGGCATGTCAAGAATCCAAAAGTCAAGGCTTAACTGTGAGCCACGCTACTTACCAGAGCAACCTCAGCGTTATTTGGGGGGGAGGAAAACAGGAGTGAAGCAGAAAAGAAAGACATCCCATAACAGAGCAGAAAGTCATCCATGTCCCCACATTTGGTATCATGTGACAGCACATCCACAGAGAAGCCAGCAGTGTGATGAACATGACATCTCTGATCTGCTGAACTCTTCCAAGCAAGACACTAATCAAGCAGTGCATATGTTGGATAACCTCTCTGGGAATAATTTTGTTGAGAAGGGGGTAGAAATCTGGCTGGTCTGATTCTATATTCATTTACATAAGGATGGAGTTATTTCACTTGATTATATCAGAATAACCCGGTCTAGCTAAGAACAACAGGATGAACAATGGAATTCTATAAAAGTATTGTCACCTACATTTATATAAAATATTATTTTAAGAGCATCTGGCACATTCTGCGGTTTTGAACATAAAAAAAATTAGAAAGTTTGGTCAAATTTTTTAGGTTTCTATGTTCTTTTTGGCTGGTTTTTTTTCAAGTGCTGCTTACTTATAGAATTCTTTGTAAAAACTTCCCTGAGGTGAAAAATGTTAAGATAACATTAAGATTAGAAAGATATACTTTACAAGAATGTGTGTAGGTGGGAGAGGGATAAGATTGTATGTTGAAATACTAAACAAATAATAACTACTGACTATAGGAAAAGCTATAAAAATCCACAGGTTTTGAGTTCTGTACCATTCAGGTTTCATTTTATCATCTTTGAATTCTTGCCTTCGTAGCTATGTGATTTAAAGATCCTTCTATGACTTTCACAATAGTACTTCTTAATTTCCTTAAGGATCTTGATAGAGGGTCAAGGAGGAGTAAGGACTGTTTCTTAAATATACAGTTTGGAAGAACAGAACTGATAAGAATTTTCTGCAAGTGAGATATTCTCTTTTACAGTTTTTTCTCACTAACTTTCCAGGAGAGATTTGCTGCTGTCTCTAGATGCAGGTAATATTTGTAAAGAGTGAGAGTTTGTATAAATTCCTGCTGTATTGATTTCAAGGCCAAAAGAGGTATTTGTAATGATTTAGCTTGATCTTCTGTATTGAGAGAATGTAGGAGTCCATTCAGTAACTTTGTGTTGGATGTAGTTTCACAGGTGGGATTTTCTTCTGTAAGATACCTGTTCTTGAAGACATCTGAATTCAGTACTTGCCTTGAGAATCTGTTACCAGCTAAGGTCACCTGCTCTTAAAAACTACATTTCCATCTTTAAGCTAAAGTGTTCTGCATTCAAATTCCAACCACTGATCCTTGTGATGCAATTTCCTAACATGGGTGAAACACAGAAATCAAGCATCCAAAAACTACCAGCAGACCAGAAGCAGCTTAGACTCTTTCTTTACCAAAATCACCATTACTGTTAAGTTTCATGAAACAAGTCTTCTCAGGAAATTGCAGCTTTTGGGAAACTTGACAAGTTCCACAATCCTTCAAGGAAAACATTATAAACTGTCCAAACTGTACATTTGCTAAATGTTTAAGGCAATTTTTTAATGCATTGCTATGTCAAATGCTGTGGAAAAAACACCTCCTACGTTAACTCTTTATAGCTATCTGCATACCTAATACTCAATCTTACCATATTGATACTCTTTCTGGAGTCATCAAACATGACCAAAAAAAAACCCCAAAAAACCTCTAAAACCAAACAAAAAACAAATAAAACCCACCAAAACCCAAATCCAAACCCAACCAAACACCCCCCAAAACCCCCTCACAAGTCAAAATAGACACTAGAAAGAAAAAACTATACTAAAATTACTGTGTTTCAAAAGTACTCAAAAGGTATGAAAACCACAGGATTTAAACAAAGAATATGTAGATGCTTTACCAAATATTTTTGCTCCAACATCCATATATTCCATGAAAAGTACAAAATTGAAGAAGTGCAGGAAAAAACAGTATAGAAGCTCTTTTTTTTTACCTAAATAATACATTGCCTGTTGATGAGGGGGTAATCAAGCAAAGCCATGCATGGTCAAATCAGGTTTCATCAGCATTTGCAAAAGTATGTCTCAGCTATGAAAAGCAGCTCCATCCTAAAGACTTTGCAAACAGTCTTACTAAAAATGTAAATCAAGTCCACAGAAGATTTATATTTATTCTCTTTTAGCTGTGGAAGCCAAGGGAAGTCTGTTCAACAACAAACAGATTCACCACACATAAGAGCGATCTCTGAGGTTCCCCAGTTAAATGAAGTTTCCCTAGAAGCAGACAGCATCAGAAAATAAGGCAGTCACTTGAGATCTCAGTAATTCAGTAAGCAGATATTGATGCAGGGCTGTCTCCTTCTCAGAAGTTTAGATAAATCTGGGGACCTCAAAACAATGAATAAGGCCTGGCTTATGTGTGTATTTAAGGGAAGTGTAAAGAACCATGACAAAAAGTTGCATACTTAAGAGTTATTTGCTTTAAAAAGTGGGTACAGTAGCAATCGAGGGAAGGAAATAATTTTATCATATGATTTCAAGCGAAGTTCCTATGACTGATGATTATCAAACTACTTCAATAACAGTGACTACATAGAGACTAACAGTCTAAAACTACATTGGTTTATTACTCAATATATTGAAAGTTGTACAACTTTAACATTTCGTTCAATGGGTTTACATTTCTCAGCTGTAGATTCTTTTGAGGCATCTTTCAATTTTCAAGCACAGGATTTTGATTAGGATGAATTCAGGACAAAATCCCACCCAAAATGCCCACTAGAGACGTTCTGTTATTTGGGTCTTAAATGTACAACACTGCCTCATCTGCTCCTCAAGAAGAAGCTGAGTATAAAGCACTTTGCATCTGTCAGAAAAAAAACAAACCCTGTATCAATTTTTCCTTTTCTCTAGAATTTTATATCTCTGTCCAAAACACTCTCAGTGAAATTGTCTCAGAAGGGATGTATTTGCACACACATTTGAGTACTATTTGTACTCAAATTTGTAGCACCGTATTTGAGTACTACAAATCCTCTGCAGTAAGGATGAGCCAGTTTGAAGTGCATTACTGAGATTAAACAGCATAGATATTGACTGAATTCAGCACAAAGCCCAGAAAAGTCTTGAAATGTTATTCAGGATACTTCAGTGTGTTTTTTTTTAACTGGCAACAGTGTCTCAGGCTCTTTAGTTCACAAGTTCCGCCTAAAAAGCAGACATCAGAATAAGAAATCAAATACTTTGAAGGCCATAAAATAAAAACTTATAGCGCAAAATAGTTTTAGGGACACTGAATAACAGCATACTTTTAGCTATGAGAATCTTATCTTGCATTTGCTCTTGAACACCACAGTAGTGAGTGAAAAAAACAAATATCCTCACAGATTTCAGTACTGGAGGATCAAACCAAAAACCTGAGGCACAAAGAGCCTCACTGGAGGCACTGGCCTCTGAATTAGGCTTCAGAGGTTTCTTTATAGATATCCTTACAATTACCTCTCTAATTATTATGATATTCCCTAACTACAAAGCTTTAGAGAGGCAGCAAAGTGTGTGGTAACAGCATTCCTACAGTCTTGGGGAAAATGTGTATTACACAGCAGTGACAGAAGTGCTACTACTCTGGTACTTAACTTAAGAGTTACTGAGACTGGAATCCTGGCAAACATTCAGGGCAATGGCGTATCAAGCTGACTGAATTAATGTTTTACGAATGACTTGAACTTAAACAAGTCAAAATCCTTCTTCAGGAGGGGGATTTTTTTTGGGTTTTTTTGGTCTTTTCAAAGAGCTTCCTAAGGGCCTACTGGTAAATGAAATCCTTTCCAGTAATAAACCAAAAAACTAATTACTTAAATGTGTTAAAGAAAAATTAACTGATGGAAACCCTAGAGAAAACATGCCACACTATACCAGTCCAAGATATTTTGATCTAGACCAAACCCAAACAATAAACACAAGTCAAATTAATTAATTTACTCTAACAGGATTTTCCCTCTGCTTGTATCATTCTTGGCTTTTAATTTCATAGAATCATATAATCTTCTAGATCACTGAGCCCAATCATAAACCCAGCACTGCCAAGTCCACCCTAAATCATGACCTTCACATGTCTCATAAATACCTCCAGTGATGGGGATTCAATCTCTTTCCTAGCCAGCCTGTTCCGATGCCTGATGAGATTTCCCATGATTTTTTTTTCTAATATCCAATCAAAATCTTCCCTAGTGCAGCTTGAGTCCACTTCCCCTTGTCCTGTCACGTGTCACCTGGGAGAACAGGCCACCCCCACCTCACTACACCCTCCTTTTCAGGCAGCTACAGAGGACAGTGGGGTCTCCTTTTGTCCCAGATGTGTCTCAGATGTGCCTCACAGGAGTTGTGCTCCAGACACTTCACCAGCTCCATTGCCCTTCTGTGGACATTCCAGCACCTCAGTGTCCTTCTTGTATGGAGGGGCACAGAACTGAACAGGATTTGAGGTGTGCCCTCACCAGTGCTGAGTTACAAGGGCACAATCCCTGCCCTGCTGGCCACAACACTGCTGATCCAGGCCAGGGTGCCTTTGGCCTTCTTGGCCACCTGGGCACAGCTGGCTCATGTCCAGCTGTTTTCAGCCAGTACCCCCCAGCCCCATTTCCTCCAGCCCATAGCACTGCATGGGGTTGTTTTGACCCAAGAATGGGAGCCAGCACTTGGCCTGGTTGGCCTTGGCCCATTGATCCAGCCTGCCCAGATCCCACCACAGAGCCTTCCTGCACTCAAGATCAGTACTCCCTCCCAACTTGGTGTCATCAGCAAACTTACTGAGTGTGAACTTGGTCCCTCATCCTTTGTCATTATTTTTCTCCTCATGTCCTATGCAGGATGGAGATTTTCCTAGTCCTTTTTTTCTCACTAATCTATTAATTGAAACTGTTTTTCATGGCAGTAAGTAGATTAAGCTCTACTTGTGATTTGGCTCTTCTAATTTTCTCCCTGTGTAACTTCACGTTATCCTTGTACTCCTCCTGAGTTGCCTCCCCTTCTTCCAAAGGTGATAAGCTCTTTTGTTCCCCAAGTTCCACCCAACGCTCTCTGTTCAGGCAAACTGGTCTTCTTCCCTACTTCTGGCACATGGGGACATCATAATTCTACACTTTTAAAATTTCCTTCTTGAAAAATGTGTGGCTTTCCTGGTCCCCTCTGCCTTTCTGGACTGTCTCCCAAGAGACTCTGTCAACCAGGCTCCTAAACAGGCCAAGGTCATCCCCTCAGAAGTCCTGTTCCTTTAAAGTCGATAATTTTCTGATAGCTGTGCCCAAAACAGCCTCCAAACACCACATTTCCCACCAGTTCTTCCCTGCTCACAAACAACAGGTCCAGCTGGGCACCTCCCCTGTCTGGCTCACTGATGAGCTGTGTCAGGAGGCTGTCTTCCATACATTCCAGGAACATCCTTACACTGCCTCCTCCCTGCTGTACTGCACCTACAGCAGACATGCTACAAACCTAAGTCCCCCAGGAGAACAGGAGCTAGTGAATGTGAGACTTCTCACAGCTGCTAATAGAATACTTCATCTGCCTTTTCATCCTGGTTACCCAACCTGTCTGCTCGATAACAGACTCTCACCAGGGTATCTGCCTTGCTGGCCTCTCCTTGATTCCTACCCCTAAACACTCTGCCTCACTGTCACCATCGTCAAGCTCTAGTCAACCAAAACACTTCCTAACATACTTAAATGCCAATTATAAACAACAGCTAATACAACTTTAGGGACAATTTAAACAGCATCCAAGCAAAATCTGGTCTTATGAAATGAAAATAATTGTCTTCATTTTTCCAGAAAAAACCCACAGTTTGATCAGGCAAGAATTGCCCGTATAAGATCTAGCAAGGAAAACAGAAACTTGCACCAGTGAGAATGTTCTAAATTAAGATGCACAAATTTCAAAACTTTGATGACAACATATGCCATCATTATATTTCTCCATTTTTGATTTAATTTGATTCTTAGCATTTTTCCATAAATTAATACAAACTAACTTTCCTTGTTGGAATACTGTGTTTCATGTATCTATTTTTTGTTTCAGAGAAGTTTATCACTCTTTGTATAAATATCAACCTAATATTTAAGGAATTTAGAAACTTCTGGCATACATTACTTTACTACTCCAATGAACATGTATGGGATCTCTAGAGGACTCTACACACTTAACTGGCCAGTGAAGTGATAAAAGCTAAACTTATCCTGAGGGTTGTTTAGAATGCCTTGATTAAAACAAAATGGGAAATTAAACAAGCTGTGAGCAGGATTTCTTGACAGAAGCCAGTGTCCCTTCTCTAGAGCTCTTCAGAATATCCAAATCAAAAATATTTCCAACTGACTAGTAAGATAATTTCACAAGCTTATTATAGTTCACTTAAGGAATTAGCGTCTTTCTGCAGGTTCTCATGTCACTGGCAATCAGTGTTACTGCTGAGAGTTCTCAATTCTTCTACTTAAGCCTAGTGTGTCTCCTTAATCCCTTTAATTCTTGCATTTTGACCTATTTTTACTGCTCATTGTCATGCTTCTTTTGCTGCTATCTGGGCCTTATTCTATATCACAAGAATATAAAAGCTAAATTATGGATTATTTTTAAGTAAAAAGTCTGTTAAGTACTTATAGGGCTGCCTTATACCTTCCTTGTCTCTTATCTGACCAGGTCAAATGAAATCAATGGCACTATTCAGCTCAGGAAAACAGGCGTGATTGAGATTTATGTGCGAAACTGGTAAACTTTGTTGTAACTGTATCTGTCCTTTGAAAGTGTGATTACCCAGCAAGTGATCTCAGTTGGAGACTAGAAAAATACTATCAACAGGTATTGGTGTTTGAGACATTTCCTTTCTATTCAGCCAGCCCAACACAGTCCAGGGGCTCATTCTGTATGGAAGACCATTGGCTCTGACTCAAGGAGAACTGGAATGGAATCAGTATTTGCCTGCTCTAAACCCTGATCTAAACCACCAGCCTAAGGGTTATCCTGGAAGGCACCGATCCTAACTGGCCTGTTTAAGCCGTTTTATTCTGTGGAACATAGCAGGTGTCACCAGAAAAGGAGAAGTATAGGGAATAAAAGAGAAGAGGAAGGAACACCCAAATTGCGCCCCACCC
>VXBR01000285.1:304230-319519 GCA_013400215.1 Cisticola juncidis | reverse complement strand
AAAAAAATCCACCACCAAAAAAAAAAGAGACAGAAATTGTTGGCCCCATAGTAACAATACTTAGTTGAAAGTGGAACATCCAAGTGCAGGCAATATTCCAAAGAGTAATTAAGAACTCATATATTTGGGCAGCAAACAGAAAAATCAATACATAAGAGGCCAGAATGTAAGTGACTCTCCTTTGCTAATCCAAGGTAATATCTAAACTCACCCCTTTAGTTACACTGCTTTGCTTTTGTAAGAAAATTATTAAAAATCCACAATGGGGAGCAGAGGGAAAGCTTTGTTTTTGGATAAAATCACCATTTGAACTAAAGTAATTAAAACCAAATAAGAATTCTCCTGCCAAATCACACAGCTACCTTAATTCCTCTCAGAAAAACCATCTTGTTTCAACTAGACAAAGCAGACCTTTTCTATGCACGTATTTGGAAGATAATGTTATAGTCAACTTAGAAATGGAAAATTCAGTAATTTCCACAGCTCAGTCTAAAATGCCTGAACAAAGAGACCAATATAATAACTAGTACAGAAGACAATGAAAATCTTTCCACTGAGATTAGTAAGGCTTGTACCAGACTTTCTACATGCCCCATATAAGCATCTCTTACTCCTGTATATTTCACAGATACTTAATTTTGCTGAGACCTTGCGGCCACATTCACAACAATGTCCCCATGAACTAATCTTTTATTTACAGTAAAGTTTATTTTGAGGGTTTTTTTTAAATATAAACTGTAGTGTCAAACTAACTATTTAAATCCCCTGGTAATACTTACAGTAAGAAGTGTGACATGTGGAAAATTGTTTGAGCACCATTCTAGAGTATTTAAAACTACAGCAACAAGCCTGGCAGTGGACCAGAATCCAATCCAGTGCTTGGCAAATGATGCCAAACAAACCACCAACATGTGATGCCCTCATTTTTAAGCCAAAGATAAACATAGTTGATGTGTCTTGCCAAGACTGGTGTGCCCAAATGCCATAAGTGAGGTCAAGCAAGGATGCTCCAAATAATTCCCCATCATATTTTACCAGTTTGCTACTTTAAGAACTATCAGATACTCAGTCCAGAAGGTCTTACATGACATTTTTATTATAGTTCACTCGGAAAAACACATCAGCATTCTGGCTTTGAAAAAGAGTACTGACAACTGTTATAGTTTAAAGTCAAGGGTGTAACATTATTCTCTTACAAATTAATAAAGCATACCAGAATGGTGAAGTTCCTAAAAATATTATTTGTTTAGCAAAAACAAAGGATAACAGATGAAATATTTGTATTTCACAAACTTAATGGAGATTTTCTCAAGGCAGTGGAACAGTGATTCTTTAGCAGAATTTTTTGCATAAACATATTTGGGAAAAATCTATAAAGTTTTCCCATAAAGTGCTCTTAAAGGCAAACTTCAGGGAATTGTTTTTGCAAGATTCTTGCTTCAGTGGGGATTTAGCCAAATGTCAGTACAGTAAAATGCAGGGCTGTGTTAAGGCATTTAGGGATCTGTAATGAAAAGTTTAAGTAAGATTTAGCTAATGATGTAAATCACCAGTTTTAGTGAGCCTTGGCTTTGCGATACTTTGGCTTTAAGTCAGAAAAGCTGCCCAAAGAGCCTGAAATAAAACAATTTTTGTTTCTCTAGTGAACCTCACATTCCTAAACCAGCTATAAGAATCTGTCATTACTTCCCCTTTGAAACCATTCTACCCTTGAGGCAAGATATCATAGCAATCCTAAAGAAGCAGTTTGGAGGACTCCACTTAAGCACTGAGCAGAGGATGAAGTTAGGTAAGGGACAGGCAGATTATGGTTCAAACTAAAGCTGAATAGGAAATGGGTTTTCCCCTCACACAGTCTGGGGTTGTTTTTTAGAATGTTCCAGACTCAAAAGGCCCACGTTGAAGTTATGTAATTTTGTTACTCAAAACAGGAAAATGTAACAGAACTGACTATAATGCAAAATATTACTACTGTGCCACTAGCCTCTTGCAACAAAAAATACTAAGGCTCAACACAGAAATTTCTGCCATGGGTGCTGCAATCCTGGTTGATAGTTTCCCAAGCTTCAGAAGACAGGGAAGGAGGGAGAACAAACACGGAAGACAGGGAAGGAGGGAGAACAAACACGGCAAACTACTGTGATGAGAGCACTAGTCAAGTAACGAGCAGTCCAAGAACAAGGTCTTCTTTTAAAAACATCTGTGAGCAGACCACTATTTAAAAGAGATGAACATTCCTTCACTGACTTTACATGACCTGATCTTGAACATTTGGGAGTTATCTACAAAATCTAAATAGAATAAAGAATTTTTATTACGTGAATCCAAAAAGAATACAATAGCTGTTCTCTAACATGCAGTGCACACGCTGCCACAGTAGTACTGCTGCCCTAGACACCCACTGCTAGGCAGAGGATGTATTTCACCTTGTACTGCCTCTGGAGGCATGGAGATTCTGCCGAGGTTTGAGTTTAGTGCCAATTTTGGGGTATGTTTGTTTTATACTACACAATCAGCAGAATCTGGTGAAAAAATTGCCTTCAACCAGTTTCAGATTATTTGAAACAGCATCTTTCATGAGAAAATATCTTCTAGAGAATGGTATCTGGGCATTAAATCCATATTCTTAATCAATTATTATGACTTACTGCAGTGACAATAATGAATCTCAGACAAGCAAAGAATAAAAAGAAGATAAAAAACAGACTTCAGTTTTAACTGCATTTTTCATGCCCAGTTCAGATAAGGAGTAAAAATGCCTCGGACAACTCATAAGGGATGTAGTGTAAAATTGTAGTGTGCAGTTTTCTGAAATAGGCACAGAGCTCAACATACTGGAGCTAATTTCTGTGTCAACTTTCATTCCATACAGATTAGTGCCATTTTGCACAGCTGAAGCACCAACTATGCAGTGCCATACACGCATAATTTTCTCAAACTTCAATTAATATGAAGTTGCTGCAGAAACTGCAGCTTCTTCTGAAAATTATCAGATATAAGTTAGTCTACAAGTGTGTTTTTCAATTATTAAAAGGCTCAAGTATTTTCAACAGGATCCGTTTTTTCAGTCCAGTGAGTCTTTCAATAGAGTTGAAACTTACGTACCAGAAATACATACAGGAGTTCAACTATCAGTCTAGATTTGCATTTTACCTCCCCATGAGAAATAAAGTTCCCGCTTTCCCTGTATTCTGTTAGCATCCATTCTTTTATTATTCACTGCATTAAGAATTTAATAATGTAAACACCAGGATTCACCGTCACATGCTCGCACTTGCTAAGAAGAGTTTTTTCTCCACCTTCTTAATGGAATGTAGAGTCCACTCTTGAGGAATGTGATTCAACTGAGACTATTTTGCAATCTTTGTGAAAAAGCAAATGCCACACTTTCTTCAAGGTTTTCTGAAAACGGACTCATAACACTTTTTCAGTATCAAAAGATTTCCATATGATTATTTTAAGATCAGAATTTAAAAAAAAGGAAATAAATTCTTAATAAGAACGACAGTAGTTTCAAAATATTACACAGCAAACTCAACAGCATCTGATACACTACAGTCTCCCTATTCTAAGTACAACAGAAGTGCATGGGTTCACCCACTTTATAGAAGACCAACTCGAGGCTAAATCCCTCTGTAGGAAGCATAAAAATGCTTTCTATATTTAAAAAATATTAGTGTTGATAAATAAATGAACTGTGTCCAAATTATTTTACTTTTTAATTACTTTTATTAAAAATGCCATTTAAAACCAGAAAATCTCTACAGTCACACACTTGTAGATAACTGATGCTGACAATAAGACTCTTTCAGAGCTTTAAACCTGAACCACTTCTTCCTGGTGAAACCTCTAATTTCGGTTTGAATACAGCAGTCCTATGCTCTTGCTTGTTAATTATAGTCCTAAGGGCTTTTTTTTCCTTTTGTAAAATGGACTTCCTTTCTCTTCATATTGAGCCCATTTCTGTTCTCTTTAGTTATCATCACAAAGTTTATTCTGAGCTAGCCCTAAACCCCAAGCTACTCTTCATTTGTCTGTACTTCATTTTTCTCCCCTGGCCACCAAGAAAACAACCTTGTCCCAGTACCAAATTTCATGCTTTCAGACCCTAAGTCATGCTCTGGTATGCAGCATGGCACCCACCTTACTCCCACCTCAAGAAGCAGAGCAGGCAAGGGGCCAAGAGCTGGCAGAGGGCTGACTTGCCTCCTTTCCCCTCACCCAGCCACCCAGTGTGCTCTTGTCCTAACTTGCTTACCATAAATACTACTGCATGTCAGAAGATAAACAAAATTCCAAATCCACAACAAAGTTCACACCAGAGCAGTTGGATGACTCCTTGTACTCGGTCTCCAGGCAATTGCATGAAGTAACAGCCTCGGGCCCCAGTCAGACTATCATCATTTAAGAGGCTGACAAAAGGGCTTCTGCATTTGTTTTCATAAGTCATAGCATAATTAGTATGGCAGATCAGCCACCAAAAGACACACCTAGAGGAAGTCGTGCACTTCTCCTATTTGCAGTGCTGAGACTATGAACAAATATCATGGGACATGTAGAAAAGTATTCTACAGGCAACACTGCAGGTCTGAGGCAAAAATAACTTTAATTCATGTCACATGAAAAGAGGAAGAACTGGTGTATGTTCCCCTTGCTGAGGCATGAAAGCCTAGAAAGTATAAAATACTTGGGTTGCAAGATGTCACTTCTTTTAGGGTTTTTAAGTTATTTGAAATTACATTAGCTGAATTATATGAATGCATATTCATTCACTGAATCATGCTTTAAAATGCTTCTTGATTTGAATCAGATAACTCAGGAACAACTCCATAATTCAGTTTAAGTGAAGTCCCATTAATTTATAGTGTTAGGCATTATAGGGTAGCACAAACTTGTTACTACTGAAAAAATATTGATACAGGAGAGGGAAGTCTGAAGCGTGGCCTTCTACAATGCATGCTGATCACCTGTGCTCCATCTTTCACTCAGCTCTTGTGTGGAGTCTCTTAATATGATTTGGCTTAAAATCAAAAAAAACCCTAAACAATAGCCTTGGTACAACTGAAAGTCTGCCAAAATACATCTGAGTTGTAAAAGACTGGCTTTGAAGTCTTTCTGAGGAGGGTGGAAATAGAAGTAGATGAAATTGCTGGATTTTTCTGTTACAGAGTCTAAAGACAGACAACTACTAATGTTTTGATCACAACTTCATCAATTTTAAATGTGCCTTTACCATCTTCAAAATCAGAAATACTCTGAAATGCAGCAGCTCGTTTTTCTGTCAAACAAATAGCCTCAGGAAAGCAAAAAAAAAAAATCTCACCTTCTAGCTAAGTAGCACCTAAGACAATAATGTCACAACTTCCAAAGGCTCTAAAAAATTTGCAAGCACCTTGTTATCATGATTCTTTGTAATCTGAAAAATAGCCTGCTGTTACAACTCTGCCAAATACAAGCAGATATGATGGGTAAGCTTTCTACAGAAAAAAATTTCTTGGTATAGTCAGAATATGTTAGGTGTAATTTGCTTTAACTACATATTTGCCACTATAAGTGTTAAATAACATGGAAACAAGTCCCACAAATGTTGGTCTCTTGAGGGACAACTCAGTTTTACAAACTGAAGTTAAACAGCTCCCCGAGAGCAAACTTCCACCAGCTTTACTTACTCCCATCACACCAAACCTTGAACCAATCTCAAGGCTGAATATCTGTTCAGCTATGAAAAGAATAACTCGAAAATCACGACCAATGTTACCCTGTAGTCACACCTGTCATTAAAAAGTATTACTATGAAAAGACAGCATCCTATGTTCCATTTTACTTACCTTTAAGCTTCTCTAACCTATAGCTCAGTGAAAAACAAAAACTTATGGAAAATAATTCAAGTGCTGCAAACTCTTATGTCATTACCCAATCTCTAATGTCACAAAGATTTGCAAAGACGTTTCCAAAACTCTCCACAGGAAGTGATTCCTCTGTGTTTGTCCAGCACAATAAACAGTAAAACTTGTCTTAATATCCCACTCCAGCAATGGTAGATGGTGACAAAACTGTCCTGTCTGTGACAGACAGCACAAATACCTCTTCACTCCTAACTGGCTATGCTTCTTTTGAAGCAGTAACACAATCTGTGTACATGAGCTGACAACCAGCTAACTTGAATCATTCTTCTAAGAAGTATATTATTAAATCAACTAATAAAATTCATTGCCAATTACTCACGGAGCTCATATTAACTCATATCACATATTTAAAAAGGCATTAATCTAGCCACCTGTTACCACACACAGGAATATCTACGTTTAGGAATATCTACATTAAGTCAGACTTTGGATGGGAAAAAAACCACAACTTGTTGATGCATTTTGTTTAGCTTTTAAACTGTTCTTTCTTTGTGCTTGTAAAACAAACAAAAACCCCGGACATATTTCTCTCTCAAATGAGTACAGGCCAGTATTCTCAATTTTTTAAAATATTTTTCCTTTGAATTCACTACAATCTCAGAAAATAGTATTAGCCCAGAGAATTCACACCAGCAGCCTGACAAAGGTCTTTGACAAGCCATTGAGGATTCTGTTATGTTAAGTACATAGATTCAAAACTTGAAGTCTACACAACAGGTACATGTTTTGATATGAATGTTTTGATATGAATAGTCTTAGAGCTGGAACCTTTAAAAAGTAGATAACAATAACCATAAATGGAAAGTTTCTCAAGATAAAGACTTAGGAGAATTTATGTGTGAAGAGTCTGAACATAGAATATAAAGGTAAAACTACAGAAAGTCCAGGGGCTTGAGTAGACTTAAGAAATTCTCTTTCTTGCTCAAGTAGCCTGAGGTTTTTCCATTAGATGCAATTACTATTTCATCAACACCTCTCTTCATAATCAAAATAGTTCAAAATATAGGAAAGCCACAAAAAATCACATTCTAGGATACAACACAGATTTCCCTCAATTAAATTCCATGTTCTTCAACTCCCAAAGCATACTTAAATTCTTTGTCTTTAAATAACAAGAAAAGCTGAGATTTTAGGAGTACTCACCACCATCTTCAACCAAAAAATGAAAAATGTCACTGGTGGCATTGTCACCCCCTCGTAAAACATAGCATATCTTCATATCATCAATATCAGCTGGAAAGAGTCAAGAAAAAATAGACTTTATTTTAAACTATGAAGGTAGGAAATCTTTCTTAGAAAAACTTGACATGTATTAAATAGTTTCGCTTCAACAAGAGACAGAACAAGGTCCTACAGCAGAACTGAGGAATTTAAGTATTAACAGTGTTGAACAAATATCATTCATTCTCTCTCTCTTTACTTCTCCCTTCCCAGTGCTCTCTTTCTTTTAAGATGTATTTACAAAAAGAACTGAAATTAAATTTTAAAACACGGTCTTGACAGTCAGAACTACTTCATATATTTAGTGGTCCATTTTCCTAAACAGAGGTGTTTAAGAAATGAAATCTTCACAAGAGTATTGATATTGATTCTGTCATTCTTCAACCTGAAAAGTACTGTAGAGGATACTTACAGTGGTTGACTGTTTTAAGAACCCACATAGATGCAATTAAAGTAAACAGAAATTACTTCAATAAAAAAAAAAACCTGATGAACAATTTTGAACCAGCAGTTACCATAAAGTATGCAAAAAATAACAAATATTTGTTAATATTGTTTTTTCTGTTTCCTTGAGTAATGATGAGAAACATTTATATAGACAAAAACTAATTTTTGGCACTTTCTTTGAAGGATGGCTGTTGGTAAAAATCCAAGTATGATACCTTTTTCACAAAAGTGTTAGAAATTAATCACATTAAAGTGGAGCTCAAGTACCACCCAAGTTCTCCTCTGATGTTAGGGTGGACGCATGAGTAAAAGGAAGCCAAAAGCACTTTTGTTAGAGCTTCACAAAAATCTTCAGTTCCAAGAGTAACCAGACATCTTTGAGTGCAAACAAGTTAAGTGCATTATCAGCAAATATATGTAACTGAAGAATCTCTTCCATAAATGTTTGAAAGTTAAAGATCAAAAATTCATGGGGCCATAAAGAGGATGCAAACAAATACTTCTTCATGCCAGCAGAGCACATAAATTTTTCATCAGGCAAACACAAATGTACTCAGCCCTGCTCATGTGGGTAGCCTTCTCCAAATCCATGGTTCCAGCATACATAAAGATAAGCAACTGGTGTTTGCAGGACAAGGACCACCTCATAAGAAAAAAAGGCTGCTTGCCATCTAAAGACCTTAATTTCATCAAAATAATTATAAAGAATGTCTGTTTTCTGTTCCTTAAGAACATGTTTGTGGAGTCACTTGAGCAAGTCTATGCTTTCCTTTCACAGCTGATTAGGTTGTGTACCTATATCAAAACTTTTGAAGTTATAAACACAATTCATAACCGTGTAACTACAGTGCCTGGTAAAATTAATTTTATATTGAAATTCTCCAACATAATTTTGAAATACATCAAGTATAATCTTCTATTTCAGAAAAATGTAATTCTCCTCACTAGATAAGGCAGAAAGCTGTGTTCTAAACAATTGCTCTGCAATTCTCTTTCAGTTACAGGAATCTGAAGAACCAGACTGCTCCCACTGTTTGTACACAATGAATCTTGTTACCATACTCAAAGTGGTCAGGCCACTGTTCATACAGCCTGTTCATACAACCACAGCTACAAATCCAAGAAATGTGAGTTTGAGTATGGACCTCACAAACTAGCAATCAGCTTTAAAATTTTTTTGCATGATATCCTGAAGAGCCTTCTTTGACTTCCAAGTTATCCCAGTTTTGAGTAGAGATAGGATCAAATGATCTCAAGAGGTCCTTTCCAACATAAACTGGAAGACTCTAATGAAGTTTTACAAGCCCCATAAGAACTCACATGTGTTGATAAAACTGGAACTATTCAGTATTTTGAAAGAGGTGGCACATGACAGGATAAGAGGCCTAAAGAGAGGGGAAGATAAAAACATAAAAAGAGAGTGTGTAATAACAGGTCCAATAGTAAATGCAGAGGCTTCCCAAAGTCAGCTGCAAAATCTGCACTCACACCAGGATCATAATGAATGACTAAAGAGAGTCCTGTTTATTTCTTAGACAACTGTTTGTCTCAGTGTGGCATAAGCATGACCTTCTCAAGGGCCAATGGCATTGAAGAAATGTGTATTTCTTAAAAACATTCTTCAATCTAACACAAATTAAGAGTGTTTGTGCCTAGTACTGTCAGAGAACCTGTGAAGTTACACCACTTTCCAGGGATCCTCATTAGCTTTAAAATCAACCTTTCCTAAGGGTTGCATGCTTCTTACCCAGCTTGGGCAGCCCTAGAATATTAAGACAGCCTTCATGGCATATGGTTGGACAGCCAATTCAAAGCCAAGTAGCAATTTCATTTTGGTCATCAGACAAATGTATGCCTGGCCATATGGTACAGGAGAGAATGGACTATGTACCTCTCCCAAGCACTCCCTGTCCTCAAAAAAACAAAAGGGATATCATTGTTCCTCTGCTTTCAAGGAACACCTATTCAATAATTCCACCTTCTTCAATATAAGAGAAAACCCACTAAAATAATTGATGATCTGTTTATTTGCTCACACCCTTTCTCTTTTGTTTCTCACTTATTTTTACAGTACTCTCAATATTACTCGCAGTTCACTACTGAAGCCTTACATTTAAGGCTTTTTGTGGTGGCCCCCAAAGCTTAGACACATTTTGGTCTCTTCTTACCCTCTACTTTGTACTAGCATTGCACAGCTTAAGACACCTCAGCCACTGGAAAGTTCATCAGGCCTATTTGAAAGTTTTGGTATATGTGACAAGAACAGATTGCTACTGCCAAGATTGGATCATGGATATGTACCAGTATGGGCTCTGTGAAATGAAACATAACCAACTGCAAGTGTCCACCTCAAGCCTTTCCACCTACACAGCCCAGCCTGGCTGGGCCCCTTTGAGTGTCCATGCTGTTGGTGCTGTTTGCTCAATCCACAGCTGCAGAAGGCTGCAAAAAAATCTAATTTTATTGTTAGTTAACTAGCCGTTAAGTCATTTCAAAGTAACACAGAAAATTCTCGACAGAATAGCTAATACTCCCATTTCAATTAAAGTTACTTTACAACCTTAGGTTGAGGCTTTATTTCAGAATATATGACACATGGTTTTGGCCCTATTTATATCACCAAATGCTTTAGTTCCACGTAAAAAGTAAGTACCACTAACAATTTTAAAATGTTTACATTACCATTAATTTACCACAAACACTTTGTGGCAAAGATCTGTGTAATTAAGGCAACAAATGCACTCATATTATTTCCCACTGGTGGGGAAATTATTTTGCATTTACAGTTAGGTTTACTCAGACTGTACAGCAACTGGTAACTTAGCCATTTAGTTAATAATAGCCTTGCTATTCCCATAGTATTTTCTAAATAATACTGATTAAAAGAAAGCACCGTGTCTCAAGATGTACAGCCCAATTATGTTATGCATACTTGTATCACTATGACTGACAGAAAGTGCAAATCACAGTTATTCGGACTAAACTCTCCAAAGAAATGAAGCTCCTTTAATCAAGTATTTGCCTAGCAGATCACATTTCTTGTTTAAGGCTGTCACGGATGTAATAAAAATAAACAGATGTAAAAAATTATGAAGCCATTATAAATAAGCTCATTGTTTGAAAGTTTCCCCCATCAATTATTATAGAATTTAGCATAACAATAATGTTTCCAGTGATCTAAAGAAAGCACATGAAGTATTGTAGTACCTTGAGTGAACTGGGTGATGCTATGGTTGCCTTTTCCCAGGTGAATCAGGAAGCCATGGCGCGGACCCTCTGTGATTCTGATCTTAAGAGTAACATGTAAACTGTCCCTGTCTTCAACTCTGAGCACTTTGTTGGTAATCAGAAACCCGATGTGACCTGTGGCCAGAACACGGAGAGTCTGAGCACCCTTATTTATTACAACTTGAGGTACACTGTTGTCCACAGCCATAATTCGAATCTTCATAGTCTGAGGTTTCCTCGTCTCAAACACAGTGTTGGGGAAAACATAGAAATCGGTATGAGTGCCATCTGTAACTGTGAAAGAGAAACTGTCCTCAACTGATTCCGACCCATCGTGTTTGTAGCTGATTAGATTTTCATTCAGATCTTGTTTAGTGAAGGTGGTGACTGGTTTGGAGTTATTGAACATGAGCTGGCCATGAACTGGTATTTGAGTGATGACAAATTTTAGCAGTGCATCAGGTGTGTCTCTGTCTTCTGCAGTCAGTTCAAATGGGGTTATCAGTTTGTATTCATTTTCACTCACCACCAGGTTATGGATTGTGACAACAGGTTTCTTATTGTCCACATCACTGATAGAAATTCTGAAAGTACGAAACACAGGGTTATAGCCATCAGTCACCTCAAACTCAAAGCTGTCCATTTTCACCTCGTCTTCTGAAGTATGAATGTAATAGATTTTATTGCCTGCTAACAGGAGTTGAGTGAAAGTGGAGATGGGTACCCCAGGCTGATCTGTGCATTCAAGATGACCACGAACAGGTGGTCTGGTAATGGTGAAAACTAAGTTCTCATCTGGACTATTCAGATCACTGGTACTAAGCAAATCAGTAGTAAGAGTTACCTTCCCTCCTTCCTTCAGAGAAACTCCTTTACTGATGACATCTGGGAAGACAATATCAATGCTGCCTATTGTCACATAAAAGTAGCGGTCAATGAGAGGATTTATTCCATCTGTCACATCAAACTTGATAAGATCACGGACTCCTTGTTGACCAAAATGCACATATCGAATCAAATTTCTATCCACTTCATCTTGGGTGAAGTTCATTCCCAGAGTGATATTTTCAGCTCCACCTGAAGGCTTTATTCTCTGTAAGAGGCCTTGTCCTGGCCCATAACTTATAATATATGTCAAGGTTTTGTCTTCAGAATCAAGATCAGTAGCCTTCAATATTCTGTTATTTATAGTTCTAGTTTCCCCTATTTCAATCTCCAAGCCATCATTGATGGCCATTCTGGGCGTCTCATCATCTACAGGAATAACCATGATGGGTACCATTTTCCTAACGGTGTGTCTACCATCCGTGAGTTGCACCTCAAAACTGTCTGCCCTTGTCTCAGAGTCATCATGTTCATAGAGAATGTTGGAGCTCTCTGTTATCTGATCCAAGGTGAAGCTCTCCACTAGGACAGTCCCATTGACCAGCTGGTTCACAACGTGGCCGTGCCTGGGGAGCCTGGTGATTGTGAACACTAACTCATCCGCAGGGACATCCGCATCAACTGCATTGAGGATAGGGGTATCAATAACCAGGCTCATGCCTTCCATCACAACAAACTCTCGCAGGAAGATTTCAGGCTCTTCGTCATTGATCGGCACAATAACAATGGGGAAGAAGTGCCTCTGGGAAAAGTTAATGCCATCAGAACAGCGCAAAGCAAATCTGTCTTCAACTGGTTCTACACCCTTATGTATACTCTGGACATAAAAAATATGGCCTTGACGGAGGTCCTTCAAGGTAAAGGCACTTACAGCTATACCTGCCCTGGATTTTTCAGATCCTGGGGCAGGAGAGATGTTCTCTACATAACCAGATGTGGGCTGAGAAACAATTGTGCAGAGTATATCATCACTAGGAGTATCCACATCTTCAGCCCTGAGGTGAGCAAGAGTAATGACCCGTTTGTCACCTTCTGTCACCACAAACTGCTCCCCCACAAAGATCTCTGGAGCTTGACTGTCAACAGGAAGAATGGTCACCACGACTGAAACTCCTTGAACAATGTTGCCCCTGACACGCCACTTCTCAGAGAGGTCAGACAAGGTAAGGTTGAAAGCATCCTCCTTGGGCAGAAGGCCTATTTCACCACCAGTGTGAGCATATGCCACAGCACCATCCAGCAGATCTCTCTGGGAAAATCTCTCTGCAGGCACTCCTTGAACCAGGATGCTCCCATGCTGAGGAGGATCCTCCACAATGAAGGTCAGCATAAAGTCATCTGTATCCTCATCCGTGCCCTGAATGACATTAGCAGTGATTTCAGTAGCACCGTTCTCCAGCACATCTAGGTAGGATCCAAGAGTGCCTGGGGGCAATCGTAGCGTGGGAACCTCATCATCAACTGGGTGCACACTCATTTTCAGTGTGATGGGCACAAAATGAACCCCATCACTCACATCAAGCCTGCAGGTATCACTGCTGGTCTCAGCTCCACTGTGCACATACACCACTCTCCCCTGTCTGATATCCTCCAGGCTAAAGATACCTCCTGGAACCAGGCTGTACCCAGAGAGCTGCAACTGGCCATACCGAGGAGCCTGTGTCAGGATAAATCTGAGACGGGCAAGTTCAGTGTCCGTGTCACTGGCATCCAGCTCAGCTGGGCTAAGGACATGGCTGCCTCCCTCAGGCAAAGTGAAGCCAGTATTAGTAATTTCTGGAGGCTGGTTATCCACAGGCTGCAGGTAGATGGTGAAAGTCCCTTTGGCTGCATTGCCAGCCGCATCTTGCACTTGATACTGAAACTGAATCAAATGAGGGGCCACCCCCAGCTCTTCCTGTGGGGGGCGGTACGAAATCTTGTGATGGTTGATCTGGGCTTGGGTGAAGTGTGTAACTTCCACAGAGTGATCCTCAGTCAGCACGAGGGATCCAAGGCGCGCTCCATATACCTCGGGAGGGTGGTTGGAGTCGGTGTCAGTGGGGGGCTGGATTACTGTGTAGCGAAGTTCCCGGTCCCCTGAGTCCTGATCTGTGTAACACAAGTGTTTCCTCCGAAGGGGAGTCACCTGCTGCTCTGCAACTATTAAATGCAAGCTGCTGCTACTATGGAGCTCCGGGGCTAATCTGTCCACAGGATGCACCCTCATCACAAAAGTCTGTGGTCCAGAGCGGTTGGGTGGGTCATTGTCATCCTGGACTCTAAAGATGAACTGGTCCAACACAACCCCAGGGCCAGGGCTGTGAGCCCCAAAGTGGTGGTAAAAGAGACGCCCTTCCACAATGTCCTGTTGCAGCCACTCTCTCACTGGTTTTTCATAGATGAGGGAGCTCCCTGCTACACCTGGCACCTTCCTCCAAGAAAAGCCTTCCTCTTCTTCCTCGTCTTCCCAACCCGGAGGTGGTTGTGCTTGACGGAGCAGAAGCTGCCCAGCCGTGGGGCCAGACTCCACTGTGAAGAGCAGGATGGCATCCTGCGAGTCAATGTCAGTGGCACTAAGGGCACGGGCGGTGATGGGCACTGTTTCACCCTCAGCCATGTCAAGCCCTGTGTTAGCATTAAGTAGGGGTGGCTGGTCATCAGTGGGCACCAGGGTAATGGGGAAAAGGAACTCAACGCGGTGGCGAGAGCCACCATCTTCCAGCCGCAGCACAAGGTTGTCACTGAGTGGAGACTCGCTGCCGTCGTGCTGGTAAATGACTCGCCCTGCTGCCAGCTCGGCCACCGTAAAATGTTTACGAGGGGCAGCAGATCCTGGGGTGTCCTCCAGGAGAGTGAGGTGGCCGTGCCTCAGCCCTGCCACCACACTCACCCGTACCTGCTCAAGGTCATCCTCATCACTGACCACCAGGTTGGGACTGGGACCTGGTCCTGAGAGAGGCCTTGACTGTCCCTCATAGAGCACGAGACCAGTGTTGCGGGTCACCACAGGTGCCAGGGTGTTCATGGGTTTCACCACAATCACGAAGGCAAAGGGCTCCGAGGCAGCACCCTCTGGGTCCAACACTTCCAGCTCAAGTTCAAAGAGCCGCTCCCGATCAGAGTCCTCCATGGGTGGCTGATAGGCAATGCGCAGCTCCCGCACATCCCGCTGGCTGAAAGAGGTGACAGGTAAGCTCCGGTCGTCTGTGCTGACCATGTGGCCTTGGCCAGGACCAAAGGAAGAGGTGATGTTGAAGAGCAGTAGATCGGGTGGTGACTCCGCATCCTCAGCTGACAGCATATCAGGTGTGAGAGCGGTGAGCACAAACTGGTCCACCTCCATCATCAGCATGGCCAAGAAGCTGGGTTTGGGGGCCACGTTCTCAGTCCCGGCGCGGATGCGCACCAGCACCTGGAAGTACTCGCGCTTCAGCAGCGCCCCGCCGCCCGCCGCCTCCCGCAGCTCGGCCACCAGCGGCACCAGGTCGCGGTTCGGGGAGCCGCCGGCGGCCGTGTGCCGGTAGCGCAGCCCCAGGCGCAGGAACTCCTCGCAGTCCCACATCGAGGAGGGCATCGGGCCGCCCCCCGCCGCTTCCCCGGCCCCGCCTGTCGCCGCCGGC
>VXBR01000285.1:274361-303824 GCA_013400215.1 Cisticola juncidis | reverse complement strand
TCACCCCGCGCACACGCTGCGCTCTGAGCGCGCCGCGCTCCGCTCCGGAGGGGAGCCCCGCGGCCGGGCAAGCCCCGCCCCACCTCTCCGAGCAGCCAATGGGCAGCCACAGGGGGAGAAGCTGCCCTGCGCGATTGGCCAGGGGTGCGTGCCAATCACGCAAGTTACGAGATGGGCAGGGTCCCCTCCCTCCTCTCCTTCCCGCGGCGGCCCAACAGGTTGCGGAGGAGGCGGCGTGGGGAGAGCGGCGAGGTGACCCCGGTGGTGCGGGAGCGGGGAGGTGCTGGGCACGGATTGCTCTGGTGGCGCCAGCCGTCGCGGGAAGGAAGCCCTCCTGTCGGGGGGAGGGCGGCGCTGCTGTCCCGCAGCGTAGGAGCGCACCTCTGCCAGCGGCGGGAGCGCACCGCCGCCCCCTGCGCTGAGCTTCCCCGCTCCCGCCTGGCCCCCGGGGGCAGAAATAAACCTCGGCTGTTCCCGGCTCGCCGCCGGACAGTGCTCGGGGCTTTCCTTCCCCTTGGGGTGCCAGGTGAGCGCGGGGCGGCGGCGGTGGCGCCCGGGTTCCAGCAGCGGCCGGAGCGGGGCTGCCGGAGAGCCGGGTCCGGATGACGGGAACGGGGGGCGACAAAAGTGCCCAAGGGAGAACGGGACGGGTCACACGAGGGCAAGCGGGCCGGGACTGCGGCGGAGCTGCCTGCCCGCACCGCGGTTCTGTGCGCCACGGAATATTGGATAAATATCACACGAGCGAAGACATCATTGGCACCAGTTAGTGCCCTCGGAGGGGCCGAGTCACAGCAGCCGGTGAATGAAAGCCTCGCGGTACCTCTGCCACCTTGTGCCTGCAGATAAAAGCACATTAATGAAAGCCCGAACTCGGAGTCCCTTGCCTGTTAAAATTCCTGAGAGCAGGCTCTGAGTTTCGAGTCAGCGTGTCTCACAGTTGCTAACGTCCTTTCTTGTTTATGAAATGTGATCCCCACCCTGGTTTAAGAAAAGTTTCTTACAGAGCGAAAAATATGACAAAGAGACAGATTCAAAGACAGCGTAAGGCTGTTTCAACATTTGTGTAATTTTTTTATTCCTTCTTCTAAAATGATCTTATACAGTATCCTTAAGTGGTGGAGCAACACTATGGCACTTGATCTTGCTTTCTGTATGGCAAAACTCGAGTTTGGAATTTAGCAGTGTGGGCATAGTCAGCTACATTCACATCCAAGTATTCAGTCTTATAGTCTTATAGCTTGGTTTGGGACTGGGGGGACATCAGTAGACATCTACATTGAGTTCTACCACGCTGGATTATTGTAATTTGTGATATATTTTTCTATTATATTACTGACACACTTGTGGGATAGTGCTAAAAGCTATGTTATTAAGTAAGTCTGTACCATAGACTTACAGACTTGGATGCTGCTGCAGGAGTAGTAAATCTAGTAGTTAGATATCTAGCAAGTTAAGCAACACTAATACCATGTCTACCCTTATGAGACATTCACCCTATATTTCAGCAATTAATGCCTTATTTGTAAGATTCAAAGGAAGATATTTTAATTGAGTACCAGGCATCAATGACCAAGGCATCCCAACTATTATTTTTTTTGAGATATTTTGCTGCTTCTGAAAAAGAAAAGAAATAAAAAAAAAATAGTAAAGGGATGAAGTTGCCCTATGTCTCACAAAGAAATTTCTTATTTTCCATCAATAAAGGGTCTGGTTCTTTGACCTCTGTTATCTCCATCACCAAGTAGTAAATCTCCATGTACAAACAGCAAAAATCCTCTTTATTTTTAAGACTTGCTGTCTTGTCAAACAAGTCAGTGAGCTCTTGTGTCACAGTCCAAGTACAAAGTGCAAGGCTTGTTTTATTGCTTCATCTTTTCACAGGACAACATAAACAAAAATTCCAAATTATAGAATTGATGAGAATTTTGAAAGTATTTTCCTTGGCTTGTGCCAACAGTTTTGTTCAAATTGTACCTGAAGAAAATTCATCTTGGCTAAGTTATGATCTAACAACATAGATATAAATCCAAACTGTTTTCCTACCAGTTGTCCCTGAAGTTAATGTGGCAAATCAGAATTGGGCCTAATAAGAAGTCCATTGGTCTTATAAAATAAATTTTTAGTGAATAAAGGAACTGGTATTTTACCAAGGGAAAAAAATAGATATCTTCTCATGAAAGCTTGCAGTGTTGCTATATTACTAAATTTTATTTCCAAGTCTAAATAGAAACAGAAAGATTTAGGGCAGAGAAGACCTCCTCATTTAACAGAGCATTAATAAATAAATGTGTGCTCTGGAAATCTAGCGATGAATATTTCCTTTGAAATAAATTACCTGTGAGGTTCAGCAAGGTAAATCTATTTTTTAAGTAATTTGTTTATTTAAAAAAGAGTGCAAATATATTCTTATTTTAAATGCAACCCTTCCTGGGGTCATCTGGCTTCTACTTTTGATGATGGATTACAGATATATATTCCTTACTTGAAACCTACACAATTCACAGTCTCACGTAAAACAAACAGAAGTTTACTGCTCTCTGTCTTCATTCAAATGTATGGTTATCAAAGACTGCCCTCTGTTGATAAGGCATAATCTTAACTTCCAAACAGTAGCAATGCCTGATTTTTGTTTTTACATTTCTTTAACTAGCTGTTTTGTACTGAATGATGTAAACAATTCAGATACTCTCTTCGAAGAAGTTAGTAAAAATGAAATAATTTCGGTTTTTAAATAGGGGAAAGGAGGCAAAATATAACATACAAATGTCAGGGGTTTAAAACATTTTCCAACAGTATATTTCATAACTTACAAGTGCAGAAAGATTTGCCATCTCTTGCCAATGTGTATTTGCTGTCTTGCCAAGGAAATTAGAGCCAGGAAAGAGGATGGAAACAGCAAGTGGGATTCATGGGAGTATTTGGGTACTTAATTTGTTGCGTAAGTAATTTTGCTATTACGAATCAACTGTGAAGGGCACGTAGAAGCAAGGTGTACAGTATCTACTGTGCCTCAGACAAAATGTCTATCATTCACAGTAAGTGAAGTAATTTTGTGTTCAAAGACCAAACAACAATCCTATATAAATAGTCCACTGAAACATAGTAAGAATTTGAAAATCTTAAATCAGTCAGTTGAGAGTGTGTTCCAGTTGCCTGTGTGTTACTGTACTTAGCCAACAACCTTCCTGTTGCTTCCATACTCTTTGTTCATTGTTTCATTAATGAATTATTACACAAATGGTGGTTTATAAATTTTCAGGCATAGGTTTTTGCCTGGGTATATGCAAGAGTATTGCCAAGCAGTAACTTTCAGTCATCCTTCTCCTGCCAGGTGTCTCTAGAGGCAGATGGCTGCCTCGAGAGTCATCCCTGAAATGTCTTCTTTACCATCACACTCCATAAATGGGTCATTATCCTGAACCTGTTCACCATTTCTTTCATGACTTCTGTTTCCAAATATCTGTTGCCATGCAGGCAGAGAAGTTCATGAAAAGTCCAACACCACTATATCTGGCATCCATAGTAGTTTTTTTTTCCATTACCTTGTGGTATGAAAAAAAGTACCTGGTTTCTGTCAGAATAAGGGTGCATTCCTTGACTAGTGAAATTTACACGGTCTGTTCCCAAAACTGTTTGGGTTGATGCTGGGATGAGTACAATGCTGGTTTGTATATTTCTTGTACCTACAGTAAATGTGACCACATGACCTAACCAACATTCAGTCCAAAACCCAGTCCAAAATCACCCTCCATCTTTCTAAAGTTCTTCTTACACTTTGTCGTATTAGTGCTTCTTCTTTTGCTGTTTCTTCTGCTGCTGTCCCAGTAATTGTTTTCACTTCTCTGGCCACTCTCTCTGGTGCTCTGCCCACCCTCCATATTTTTATATTTACTTCAACTATGGCTCATTCTAGCATAGATATTAAAGAAAGTTGAGGTGAAACTATTTGGAGTACAAACTGGCTACATTTTAATATTTTTGTTAGTGGCAATATTCAGTTTAGGGTTCAGTTAATGATTTTAGGGTTACCTCCTCAAGAAAGGGAGACTTATACATAAAAGTAATACCATCTAATAGATTTAACAGAAGCTTCTGTGCAAAAAAGTAGAAAAGCCTTTGACCACATAGGCCTGTCTTACCTTCTGGCCTGCCCTAGAAATGGAGTATTAAGAACATTTTCCCCAAATTAATTTTGTTATGGTAGATCTATGAAGAAGGTTGAGAGAGAAGTTTGGCACTTCCTGTGGAATGAAGCTGTGCATGCTGAAATTTAATTCAGAAGACTATCTTCCTCCATCATGCGTTCCCATGGTGAATCATTTTCTGTGTTTCATGTTTAGCTGAAAGATCAGTGGAGAGGGGAGACTGTATTGTACCAAGTACTCTCATCATGTTTAAGTGGTTCATTCAAAGAGTCAGTCCATTTCTCTTCAGAGGAGTGATCTCAGTGGTTGTGAGGCTTTTATAATATAAGCATGACATATTGTCAAAAGAATTGCAGCAATATCTGGAGGAATGTTACAATCTTTCACATATATTTTGGATGTCTGCTGTTTTTATGGAAGGAGGTATATTTGTCTGTGAGTGAGTTAATTGATGAAAATAGTGCAGTAATTCTGCAGCTGACAGAGGATTATATTTAGTAAAAATATTTAGAATTATTTTAATTTATCTGAGCCAAGATGTTGATCTTGGCCTATTAATAGAACTTTTCTATCAACTAAATATTTTTTATACACACCTATACTATAAATATGACACACTGCACATATTATATAGTATGCAATCATGTTCCATGATAAAGACTGTTAAACCAGGTCCAGAACTTCAGTCAAACAAGCTGTCAGGTATCCCCAAATTGAATGCTTTTCATAATTCAGGATGCTATGGTATATCTTATAAAATGTAACAAAACTCTTTTGAAGAATGATCCTGCCATCTCTGAGTTGACCTTGGATAACTATTAAAATTGCATATCAAAGGCTGACGAAACTGCAGTTTAATCACTTAAGATTCCCTTCACTGTAATTTTTTTCTATCCTGCTTTATAAAAGAAATTTTACCTAATCTTTGTAGCTTTGGTTGTCATAACAAAACCACCCCACACAGGCAGTTTCATCATATTATTCAAACAGTATCACTGCCATGTATACATTTTCCTGTGACTATAAACTACTGCTCTTTATGTTAGACAGCTACAGGCTGGAAAGTAAATGAGGAATAAGCCTTAAGATTGTGAAGAGGACAAGAACCAGCATCCCTCCTCTCTATTCGTATCCAGGTGGTGATATCAACCACTTACTGTGTTTCCTTTCTCCATAGAGATTTCTCTAAGTTAGTCAACGTTAACCTTACTCCCATTTTCCACACAACTAGAATAAATGCATCTTAAACTTTTGGGTCTGATACTGTGATTGTCTTCAATGAGTTTTGCCAAGGCAAGAATCACAGTCAGTTAAAAGTATGATAGATAAAAATTTCATTAATGTACAAGTCATATGGATGTAGGTGTCTGTTCACCTGGATACCTACTAAAAATTGTAATTTTTGTAATGTTGCAAGTTGATTTCCAAACTTTTCTGTAAAATGTTTCAAACCCGTTCTCTAGAACTCTCAAATGAACCATCAATTAGTGTCAACATACACTATGAAACAGGAGCTATTCTGGAGCAATAGCTATTGAACCACTAGATCAAAGTGATTTTGCCTGCCTAGGACTGCAGGTGTTCATCACAGAAAAGACAGTAGTTAGCAAGTAAGAATCCAAAATTCAGGTTACATTGCATTTTAGAGGTAAGATTTTTGAAGGCATGGATAAGTACTTAGTGCCTAGCTTCAAGCAACATAGACATTAACTGGAAGCCAAGGAACAGCTGGGGTTTGTGTTCGGAAAGAGATGTTTGCATCATCACTGAGATACAGGTCTCTCACCACAGAGCTGGGATCATGCAACTGGCTGCCCTTAAACAGAACCCAAACAACCCAAAAACTCGGGCACGGCAGTTTCAGATTTCCCATCTCAATTATGTGTTGAGTGTGAGAGGCAGGATGTGGCTGCCTGAGCTGAACGGTCCTTTGGTACATGCCCCTTTTTAAACCTAAATTTTGTAGTTAAATGGGTTTGTAGCATTTTAGTAGGGAGACAGTCTTTCAATTCAATAAGCATGTATTAGGTGTGCCTTTCCTCACCCCTTTGGACATAGAAAGATTCAGGTCATTTTTGATGTCTGACTTGGACCTTGCACCTCACTTCCTCGACTGATAGTGTGCTGAACCAGGGTCTATCAACCCTGATAGGAAGAGATTTGAATCACTTATTGCTGCCTTCATATTAAAAATTGAGACATTTTGATGACTGTCAGACACCATTCCTCTTGTAATAAGTGAAGAGAGGTGGGGGGTTAGAGGCATCTCACTCTGTGAAAGATGTTTGAAAAGTGCTCATGTCTTTCCATCCCTGCCATGGAAAAGCTTGCATTCCTGGTGCTTAGGTGCTTAAATCCCAAACTTAGAAAATGAAATGTGATAAAGGCCACTCCACATTATGAGAGATTCAGCTGTAAGCTTTTTGCCTCCAGGACTTGTATTTTTAAATTATTTAAAAACAATATTTTTGGATGCACTTCCAGAAGTTCTGCCACTTCATATGTACTTATTATATTCCCGGAGAAACCAAATCTGAAGTATCCTCAGGCAAGCTTCTGATGCAGCTCTCTTTAATACTCTGAATATGGAACATAATCCAAAGCCCAGGTGTTTTAGCATGTTCAAAGGTACTATGAACTTTGAGATTTCTCACTAGTTTGTTTACAAGAAAGCAAAAATAGTTAACTGTCAGTTTCAAAACATTGCCCACCATTCTGATGTCTCAGTATAACACAACTTGGTAAACCAAATTAATCCCTGACAAGTCCAATGGGAACATATTTAGCCAAATGGCACAAAATAGAGAGGGCAAGCAGAATTTTGCAGTAAGAATTTCTGGACATGCTTAATGTGAACTCACAACACGTACAGCTACCTTTGCCAGTTTTAAAAGCAGTTACCTACAGAACCTATTTTCTTTTCAAAAAAGGTCAGTTAACAAATGATGAGGGTCAGAGGCCACCAGTATCTGACCCACCATAAACCTTTTTTACTCTTGCTGTAGCATGTAAACCTGCAGCTAAGTGGGTAAACCAAGATCCCCAGCAGGGGCTATGCAACAGCACTGCCAATTGCCTTAGATAGCTAAATAAGTATTTGCAGTCAGATAACTTTAGTGTTTGCAGTATTTAGGCTATTTCCGACCATATTCAGGGAAGGAAAATTGGCAGCTTTTTTTGAAATGCTCTCAGCCGGAAGATGAGTTGTGTGTGGTTGGTACACATGCTAGATCCACTGTTCATAGAATATTTTTGAACTGCATCACCATCAAGTCTCCCAACTGTGTCTCTGTAAATGGTGCTGGGATTTTATGGGAGATGTGTGCTTGACCTACAGCCTTGTGATTGCCCTGCACCCAACAAGCACCTTTGTATCTTTGCACCATTGCCAGACATGGCAGTTTCCCCAATCACTATTTAAGCTCTTTTAAGGTCTAGTATTGTGCACTTAGGCTTAAAGAAACTACCTTATTTTTTTTCCCCCATCTCTTCTGTGCATGCTATGGATTAAATCCCATACTGAAGGGTCAAATCAGCACTGAACACATAATATATATTCACAGGAGAATTCTCCCTTCCTGGGGTTTCTTATCTCTGAAAGCATTTGAATTAACCTAGAGTCTCACAAATAAGTTGCCATTTTTCTGTTCACTACACCAGGCCATTCATTTATGAAAAAACTTAATCACTGTAATGTTATACCTTTCATAATATGGTTATATGTATAGATTTAGAATTGCTTTTCTGCCTCTTACTGTAGACTGGTAAGATGTCAGTGATGAGTACAACACAATATTGCCCTGAGCAGTCATTCCTAGTTCAGAACCCATTTAAATACCCCAGAAAGTTTTCATTGTTTTGTCTAAAAAAATATTTTGGACTTGTGGAAGTTAATTTTTTCTGTCACTTTCACTTAAATTTCTCAAGTCCGTAACTGAGAATTTTCTGTTTTTCCATAGCTACACCAGGACTTCTCAGTAATGAAGTTTTCAGCTGAGAAGCAAATGTTTCTTTCTCAGATCATAGACCAGGCAGCTCAGAATATTATAAGGCAACAGAAGCAATAACTAAAATAAATGGTCTGAAAGAAAATAAATGCTATGTGTATGATATCTGCTGAAAAAAATCCCAAAACATATACAAAAACAACAGATTGCCTACAGATCTCTCTACAAAATAAAGTGTCAATGATGATAAACCATCCACTGTGATTTTATTGTTGTTGTTGGGTTTATATAAAATGTCTGAGTAAATAGTGAGTGGTTTTCCATGAAGATTTTGAGTCTTTGTGGTTTGTTTGTTTTAAGGAAGAGATAAAGCAGTTGGTAAGCACAAATAAACTATTGATTAGAGCACTTCTTGAGAAATACTGGAGGCTGATTTTAGACTTTTGACTAGGAAAGAGAATGTAAAATATTCCTCTCAATTACCTGAACTTTCAGCTATGGAACAGTTTTGAGATCTGTCCTTTTCAGTGAAGCTAAACTGGCAGAGAAAAGAAAGGAAGGGATGGTTGCTGTCCCTTCTAATGACTGAAGACTGCACTCCCTTATCTCAGCCCTGAAAATTAGACAAGATACAGGAAAGAAAGGAGATATATTCTTTGGAGCTTTTCTCGCTGTGTACTTCACAAAAACCTTCACAAAAACCATCAGTCCCCTTCAAGTGAGTGCACTCCCCCAAGATAGCTGGGAATTGGGATGAATGGAAACGTCTCATTATACCTGAGTGCAGATGCCTACAGTGTAGGTTCTTCTGTGCTCATCACTCCAGGCCCCTTTTGTTATCAGTGGAAAGAAAAGCTGCTTTAATTTGCAATTCATCTGACCTACCTTGGGTATCTACTTTAGAATAAGATGAATAATGCTCTGAAAGCATCTCTATCTCCATTTACAACATGAAAAGCCTGGGTGAGTAGGTCAGGTGCAGTACAAGGATGAAAATAGGCAGACACTTCTAAGAGAGCATCCTTTCTATGCTGAAAATGGAAACATTAGAGACATGAGACCAAATTACCCTTTATCAGTGCTGGTCAATAGACAACAGGGAGACTGAAAACATTGCTTGTATCAGAAGCCTAATGTTTACATGTCTGTGGTTATTAATATTTTCTCCTATATGCTACATAGTAGCAATAATAGCACTTAATCTTTGAAGAGGACAATATGTTAGAAATTCTGAAATGCCCTGAAATTGCAGCAATCGAAGTGCACATTTCAAAAGAGAAGCAATTTTTTTTAACATTAACTGCTGAAACACATTGAAAGACAGAGCATTTCATGTTGTTTTTCCTAATTTGGGTGGGTTTTTTTCAGCACTCATGAATAGATGCTACACCATATCTGTGTTTTTGCCCATTATTCAGCACAACAGCACAATCTCCTATAAACTATATTTGATATGGAATGGTCTATATTTGGTATGGTATAGTCTACTGTACCCACACAGATCTTGTAATAAATACTTTTCCAAGACATGTATACATATGAATATTATGTGTATATACTTTGAATTAAGTGTAAGCCTTATTATATTTTGCAGGAATATTTCACAGGATAAAATGCTCAAAGGTAGACAGCCACAGGCTCTTAAAGTGTTTTATTTTTTTTGTAAATATGTAGTAAAATTGCATTGTACTTTTTCTGAACGCTTGAAATACAGTTTCTAACTTAGAGAAATTCAGTAGTTTAAGTATTATTTAGAACATTTGCATGAATCTCTCTAAAGGATTAGATCTTTGTAGTAAAAAACCCACCTTTTTTAATGTTATAGCTCCTTTGGTAAGGATCTTATTTACAAGGCATTGAAGCATAGAACCTGTGATGTAGGTCTCTTCCCATGCCAGGTGACTGGGTGTTAGGGGACCTTGGAAGCACCTGGTTCAAGGTCTGGCAGCAGTCCAAAGTATGCTTAAATTCACTGTTAAAATGATGTTCAATCTGACATCAGTCCATTGGGAAACTTTCCCTATTTCTGAAACAAGAGCTAAGGAAAGCCAATGGGTTGTCATTCCTTTGATATATTCTGTAGAAATATCATCAAATGGGTAGCATGCTGCCAGACATCTACCTCTGGTGGGTAGATTGTTATGTACACCTGAAAATGAAGCTGTAATATTCAGAGGTCAAAGCCTGCAAGTGCTGTTCAGGAAAAATTGTGGTCCAGCCTTATCTAAGATAATTGAGTTTTCTGCTTCCATTTGCAAATTATGACATCTCTTTATATTATTATTTTTTAATTCAGGATGCAGAGATAATTTGGGGCTTGGTCTGGTCTGTGATCTAGAGCATTCTTTAGGATCTGTTTCCATAGAAATCAATTGGGTTTAAGCTTGTATATACATTCATGGATTCAGCCTTTCCTCCTCATATTTTTCCAGAGCCTAATGTTGTGAAGAGCCCAGCAGCCTACTTATCAGGAAGGAATCAGAAAATTGTAGGAAAAAATAGGACTAAAAAGGATGTCAGGTGGTCAGGTAGTCCACCTTCCTGCCTTAGGGTGGGATTAACTCAACCTAGACCAAATACCTATTTGTCTAATCCAACAAAGCAGATTGCCTGGGGAGGCCGGGCAATCTCTGCTAGTCAATCATAAATAGAGACAGTGCAGATCAAAACCTCCCACTCTGCCTTGGAGCAGCCATGCAGATATGGTGCACTCAAGGAAGGATAAGCTAAATCCCAGAAGTTCTTTAATGATACAGTCTAAAGGCTGAGATGTCAGTTAAACTCTTTGATGGGAAAGATCCACCTGCACAGCACAGGAGAGACTACAGCAATTCAGAGAGAAGGTTGCCCGTGCCAAAACATAGATTTCTACCATAAAATCTTTGAGAACATTTATTTACAGAAAAGAAACAAAACCAAGACAGAAATAATGTTCTTTTCCATCACTCCCTTTCAAAATAGTCAATCTATCTGAAAATAAGGGTGTTAATGGAACATGGACTGCTTTGGGAATGACGACTTCTCCAATGTTCTGGTTTTGTATATGTCCATGAAGGATCAATGTTGCTCTCTAACACTTTGTGTTAGTCGGTCTGTTACAATTTGTTTAAAGAGAATGCAATTTTTTTATTGTATTTTGCAGAAATGATAACATTCTGCTTGAAGGTGTCTTACTTTCCTACTGTTTTAAATATTTTGACATCAGTGCTCAAGGGGCTCTGATTTGAATAATGATAATACCTCTGTATTTCCACTAGCTGAACTTTTTTGCTGTCTTTATTTAATTGCTGTTTCTAGTAATCGGTACATTTTCCCAGTTGCTACTTTTCATACCTACTTCCATTGCTTTCCAAACAGGACTAACAAGAATCTGTGTTTCTGTTTTTGGGTGTACTCCTTGGGTGGTTCTAGGCAGGTTGCTTGTGTTGAAAAAAGGGCTTTTGCACAGGGTAAAAAACCCAAACAAGTGGTAAAATACAAAATCTAAAATGAAAATGCAATAGAATCCACAAGTGAAGCCTTTTTTATATGAAACATAACTTTTATAGGCAGTAGAGATCCAGGATCTGCTACACACATGGAGTTATATTCATTAGCAAGCAGAGTTTTCTTATTTTTTCCTTCAAACTCTACATACATTTACCTGTATTAGTATCTCCCACTAAAAGCACAAAACCCTAGATAGAAGAGTAAACAAAGCTTTCTTAATCTAGCTAAGATTCAGTGCAAATATGTGGTTCAAGCTGTATTCCAGAAGTGCTGTCTAAAGCTCTTAGATGCATATCTTAGCACTCATGCTAAACTCTTGCATGACAGGCCACCTAAACAGTGACATCCTGTTTTCTGCCTGGAGGGGTCATAAACTTGTCCTGTAGTCCTTCCAGGGCACTACTGCCTGAATCTCCTTTAAAGTATCTGAAATGTGCCCAGTATGTGTCCAAAAGGACTGCAGGGCTCAGGAGAGAACTGATTAAACTCCTACCCAAAAGCACACACACAGAAACATCCCCCACTCCACCAATTTGATCCATTTTTATTTGAAGAACTTAATTCTGCCCTAACAAGCAGTCAGGCAGAGAGGATTGATACCTAGGTGATACCTAGGGCTGATCAGACCACCCTCAGAATTCTCTCAGGGAGTGAGACAATCTGTTAGATGTTTATAGTACATGTGTAGCATGTCATGCTGGTAGTATACAAACTCTCAGTAAATGCTGACATAAAATCAAGTTTGCTTAAAAAAAAAGTAAAGTAATAATTAAATAATAATGCTGAGAAATTCAGCTACTTACATGTTCATGTCTTCAGTCTATGTCTTTCTTCCCCAGATTTTTTGGTTAGATACCTTGAGAGGTATTCAAATGCCTAAGCATAGGTGTCTAGTGCTCTCAGGTGCCACACAGAACATGAGACATCAAACTGGGCTAGTAAATATGTTACAGGACCTATGGAAAAGCAGCTACAGTCTTATGAAGCACAGAGACTAGAAAAAAAGACCACAAAGGCATCTTTAAAAATGCTATTGGGCATCCTTCATATGTTTCAGATCCTCGTTTCCTGTGTCCAGTATAAATTATTTATTAGCAGTTCCCTCTTAAACACACAAAGACTGGAATTCTCAGGTGGTGAACAGTCATCAGCAAATCTGGGGCCAGGGACCGAACTCCACTTCTTTGCTACTGTCAGATTCAGAAGCTAACATCACCTGCTGGTCAGATCCCTCCTGCCTCTGTTAAAAAACACCCAAGAAGCAATCTATGGACTCACCTCTTCTCTGTTAAAGTAAAGCACAGCTCAGTTGCCACCTCACCCTGCAGCTCCTTCGCTTTTCCCTGGTGTCTGACCCACAAGAAGTACTTGCTGCTCTCACAGTCTCAACCCTCTGTCTGTCCTTCACTCTAACACCATGAAGGGCTGCAGCCACTCTGCTGTGCCTCCAGCAGAGAGAAGCAAGAGCTGCACACATTTGCCAACTGAGAGAAGCAGAGAAGGGAGCAGCACATGTATTCCCACCCTTGGTCCAGCTCAATCATATTCCTCGAGCTCAGACACCAGAGCTCATGCCAGGATACAAGGGAGACCATCTCACATGCAAAGCAGTCCTCAGGATATCACATGGAGTTCATTCTGCCTTTTTAGGATAAGACTGCTTGGGCCTGATGAAAATTGGAGAAATAGTAACTGAGAGAGAACTGTTGTAGGTAATTTCAGTAGAATCCATGATTTAGTAATACCAGGAATGACTAAATATGTGTGACACATTATCAGAAACAGCTGGAGAGTGTTGAAATCACTCATTTAGATTTGACTGGACCATGATCTCTTGATAAATCAGAGTTGCATGATCAGTGGAGGTGTATCGGGCTGCCAAAAAAGGACTGTGAAACAGATGTGAGCATTGCCTGAACCAAGTAATCTCTTCAGAGCTGCAAGGAGTATGAGGTGAGGTGAGGCCACACAGTAGGGATGAGCATGTTCTACCTCCTGCTGCTGCTCTCAAGGAACAAGGGCCTCAGGTCTGCATGAGCAGAGATGATGGGAGGAAGGGGAGGAATAAACTACAGGACAGGTGGATGGAGGAAAGTCAGGATTGGGAACCACACATGTTAACATCTGCTGGTACACTTATTCTTTGTGAAATATTGAAAGTTCTTTAAATTGGGTGGGAAAGGAGGGAGAACTGGGGCAAACCCCCTAGAAATGGCAAAGAATGGACAAGGAAACTTGAAGATAAGGCAGTATGAGATAACAATTTGAATCACTAGTGACTGTACACTCTTGTTTCTACCATGTTTTCCTGTGTTAAGTTGAAAATGTCTATTTTGCTAGCAGAGGTCTCAAAAGTAACAGTTGTAATGAAAAGTTACATTGTGCCAGTTTTGAGTGGGATTTTTTGTTTGTGTTTTTAAATGCAAGGAAGACTACAGTTATTACAGTTTGTCACTAAAGCTGAAAGCTTGTGCTTGCTTTTATTACGTGCAGGCCAAGCAAAGATAACAGAGCTTAACTCTGACAGGTAATTTGGCAGAGTGAGCATTAATAGCATGGTTTAGTGCTTTATACCAACTCAGCAAAAGGGTTTGGCTGTTCCTGCCCACAGCTATTCCTGACTTTTCTTCTCAGAAATTCTTAAATTGTTGGGAATGTACAGTAACTAAAATTTATGGTCTATTTATAAGTACAAGAGCAAGTGGAAGGCCTGATAACCTTAGCAGTGCCTTTACAGTAGAGTGTAACTCTGTTCTTTCTCATATGCACACGCCCAGCAGCCAGCCCTAAATATACTGATGTTTTCACGTGCATGTACATAAAGTATCCAGTGACAGCAACAGCAGTGAACCAAGATAGACTTTCAGAGTTTTTCCATTTGGAGCGGGGATGACCTTCAGAAAGCCATCTAATCGTGATCCTGGTAGACATTACAAGCCTTTTTATAAACTCTAAAATACTTCGGTCAGTAATCTCAGGAAATGGAGCTTCAGTGCTTGAGAAGCTTGTTATTTTTGTTGAATGTATGAATCTTTTGTAACTTCCACGACTTTTCATGTTGGTAATGTGTTTGTAACTTCTTTACATTTTAGTTATAAGACTCGGAAGTATTAACCCTGGAGCAATGTGATTTACACACGTTTCATTTAATGTGAGACATGATGAGTCCTTTCAGCAGCTGGGCACAAGGCACACCCATGAGAGGAGGCGTGAGACAGACACACCAACAATGCTGCCGTGAGCTCCTGCAGCAGCAGGTTCAGGGATGCAGGTCCCACATGAGGCTGGACAGAGCGGGTCAGTCCTCTTGGTGCCCTCAGGGCCCTGACAGAAGCAGAGAGAGAACTTTTCTGAAGTCTGCCTGAAGAAGCATTGAACTTGCCCTGTACAGTATGAGTCATGATGGTAAGAGGTGGAGGGATTTGTCTGGAAGGCCATCAGGTGAGCCAGACTTGATCTGCAAATCATCCTCTGGCTGCTAATGGCCCCTGTGGCACCAGACACATGAAGAGATTGCTTCTGTTTTATTCTTAGCTGAAAAAGAAGCATTGAAGGGACTAAAGCAGAAAGCAGCAGGGACTGAGAGGTGAGAGAGTATTGACTGAAAGTGATTAAACAAAATGATAGTGTGGGAAGAGCAGAGATTTCCTCCTGTTTGAGCAAGGGAAGAAATGGAGCAAAATTTGGATGTGGTCAGAAGGATCTGTAGTAAATGGACCCTGGAAGTGAGTCAGGATTCCTGAGCCTCATCTGTTGTCAGCTTTAAACATTGCTGGTAAAATGTGTCTCTTCTTGATTTATGCAGAAGTTGACAAATGTGCCACTATTAACTAAAAAGCACCCAAAGCACAAAATTCTGACAATGAACCTTGCGGGTCACTGTAATGATACATAATGGATTTTTGGAGGGGGTCAGTTTCTTTTTTTAAAAAAACCCAAGATTTTCCATTAACATTCCCTCTCTCCTCCCTTTACTTCTCCTGCTAGATTAATAGATGAATAAATCTGCAAAGTCAAACATTCACAAATATGTAAATGCCAAGATGAATGCTACTTCTGCAGGAGAAGAAGCCTCTGCTGGAGTTGCCACCTGCCTATGTACTCAAAGGCAGGTAGCTTATTGTCCCTGTAATCATAGCAAGAGAGTTGTGGCCAGCCCTTTGTGATCCTTATGGAACAGCTGCCCTTACTCCCAGAAAACATCTTTCTGTACAGGTCAATCATGAATTCATTCAAGAAAACAAGGGCAAATAAATAAAATAGCTACAGCTCAAGTGACCTCTCAGCTTCAGCTCTTTTTCTTCTTTCCTTCCATTTACCTCAGAATTATGCTTGAATGAATCCTGTAACTCCAAAGGCTACTGCTATGCTCTTTGATAGATGTGTTTCAATACTTAAAATACACTGGTCAAACCCTCCCAAGTCACTTTCTGAAAGTGATGGCAAACAAAACCCCTTCTCTTTTTAGTTTCTTCATGTCTGATCTCTAGTAGATTATGTTAAGCATGTTTTGGCATCAGGTTATGTATTTCTGAAAAGAGCAGAGTTAAAATGCATCATAAGATGGATGGCATCCATAGCTATGTTTGAGGGGGAACCCTTTTTGTACCTTTTTGAATATACCAACTGGCTTGATAAGTGCATGCTACAAATCTTGTCAAGCAGGACTGCAGGCTCAAATAAACTTTCTGGTCTCTGATCTCAAATGGAATGTTTTAGTGTGGCACTACGTGTTGTTAATTCATGACTAAATATTTAACAAAGACATAAATTGTGGGGCCCTAGCTCCTGGGCAGAAGGACATTGCTCCTATCTAAAGTTTCCAAATCATTGAACCAAATTTGATTAAGCAGTTTGGTAGAACTGCTCTGTGAGCAGCTTGATGTATTTAATCTAGACTACAAGCATTTAAGTTAAATATCTTCTGAGGAAGATTCCGCACATGCAGTCCTCACTGAAGAGAGTGGCAAGTCATGAGCCCCTCAGAAGTGGTAATGTACACTTTGAAGGATTGTGACTTTATTACTCCATAAAGCTGTAAATTATTTTTACTGACTAAGCAGGTTAATTACTAAATGACTAAATGACTAGACTGACTAATGAAGAAAAATTACACTGCTTTAATCAAGTCTTTGAGTGAAATGGAAAATTCTAATTTTGATAAAGAAATAAAAGAAATATTAGCTCATTTGCAAGCTTTATTTTGTTTAAATTATTTTTGTGTTAAGACCTCTATTTTATTTGGGAATAATATTAACATCCCTAAACAATTTGACAGTGAAAATGGAGATAAGCTGGTTTATCTTGTAGAATAGTTTATCTGCCTGAAACACCACTTTCCAGATTTAAAAATTCATACACTAATGCAATTAATACTAGCTAGGTGAATTAGAGTCTATCAGCACTAAAACTCTTTCTTCTCAGGGCCAAGGAAAGCTCTAGGAAATCCTGTCCAGGAATGCATCTATTTAGATGACATAAACATGTGCATTCTGAGCACAACTGCTGTTTCTCTCTTACTGATGAATTCACCCTTTTCAATGCAGAAACCTCCCCTCCCTGCTACAGGGAATCCTTTTAGTTGAGAAAAAATTGGAAATCATTCAAAGCCTTCTTGTTGTTCGTAAGTACACTGACTAGCTCTCTGTATTTACCTGTTTATGCTTCTGTTGGCAAAGTCCCACAATGACTAGATTCTTAATTATGTTCTATCAACTTTCCCCCTCATTTTATATTTACATTTGGTTTTCTTAACTGTATTCCATTTTCTCCCTGAGGATGGCAGCTGTGTGTGGGGGTTATTTATTGTGTGAGGGTGTTTAAATCTTATTTTTAAAACTAGGATTCTGTTTTTGTCTTATTTTACCAGATCTTATTTTAATAATATCAAATAAATAGTAAAAAGTAAGCCTTTTTTTTCCAGCTAATATTTTTTCCCCCATGCCTGCACTGCTCATTCGTTCACTCCACAGTGGTTCTTAGCTTTGTGAGTAGCATTAATCATTGTGACTTTCTTGTTTTCAGAGCTGAAAATAACCCAGCAATGCTTACTCTCACTGTCTGACTGTTAACTCAGTGACCTCTTATCATTTGTGAAGAGCTTTCATTCAGTGCTTGCCCTTCTCAGGTATAGGACTTTGGAATTAGGAGACTGTAGTCTCTACTGTTAGAAAATTCCAAGGCTGATTTAATATTAGCAGCATAAGGACCTTCAAACATTTCCTTTCAGTTTGAAGTCCCCCACAATGCTTGATTGATAGATCGATGCAAGAAAATTCCATCAAAATAACCAAACAAAAAACCCCAAGACACAAGGAAAAAAAACCCAAATTAGTTGTATTGTTCTGTCTGACTTGCATGGACGTGATGGGACTACAGACACACATTTGCACATTTGTTAGAACTGTGCTCTGTAAAGACATGGTGTATCTTTGTTCTCAGTTATCTTTACCTCAGGAAAGGTGATTCTATTTTTTTCACAATGTGCTACCTCTTTTCCCATATTTTAGTCACTGGATCTTTTCCTGAACTTATTTGGACACTGAATGTAAACTTCTATTAAACAGAAATGCTCAGCATGTTCTAATTTTACTAATAAGTTGTTGTTTTTTTTCAAAACTTGACTGTTTCTGTCCCTCTTTTTCATTACCAAGATTCTCCAGCAAGAGCAAAAAAGATTCCCTTTTTTTAAAATTATCACTATTTTTGTTTATTTTTGTTTAATCTTAATAATTCTTCCAATATTAGAAACTATCATTATAACTTCACAGGAAAAGAAAAATGGTAGCCATCTGAATCTTGGGAAGGTTCTGTGGTCTCTGCTGTCACACCAGCACAATGACATCTGCCTATGTCACCTCTTCCCCAGTGAGACCTGTCAGCACACTTAACCACCTTTTTGCTTGCACACCTTTAGTGAAGCTGTGAGATTCTCTGTGTAAGTACAGCACTTTGCAGCATCTGAATATAGCCAGTTTCTAGGCATTTGCTTGCTTGGGGCAAGAATAGTTAGGCCTAAATTTAAATTCCTCCTGTGAATTCTAGCTCTTACCATGGATATGTCTTCATGTTACACCCCCATTGAACTATGCAGAAGGGTGAAGATGCTGGTTAGAAAGGGAACAGTGAGCCAGCTGCCCAAAAGGGCTCCACTAAACAGAGAAGCTGATGAGTGCTTTTTGTCATATGCTATTTTGAGAATTACAATTTAGAGTAAAAGAAAAGATAAATACAAGGAACGCAACAGTGCTGACAAGATGTGTCCCTAAGGTCTGCCAGTATTGTTATCAATATCAGTGAAGCTCTAGCAGTAAAACTGTAATTTACTATTTTCAAAAGACATTTCTATCAACTTGGGATTAAAAAAAAATCTGATGTTTGCCAGTTGCTAATGTTATCTTTGTTTTACTGACATTAATGTTAAGATCCTTTAACCAAAACTTATGAAAAGATTTAACCTGTGAGGATGAACAGTTCAGGAATGGTCAGCTAGATTTTTGATTTTCCCTGATTAGGAACCATATGGCTGTCTGCAAAGCACACAGGGTCTCGAAGGGAAGGGAAGGGAAGGGAAGGGAAGGGAAGGGGTATGCTGTATGCTCCTCCTGCCATTCTGATGTGTGGCGTGTGAGCACTTCATGTGCGAATACTGTACTGGTGCTCTGTCAAAGAAAGGCTCAGCAGGCAAACATTTAAACATTTAGGCATCATTTGAACATTATTTAAACAGGAGTGCTGGACAGAAGACCTGCAAACTAAATTTTACAGTCAAAAAATGTTTTTCTCACTGAAAATTGTTGCTCTTGAGTTTGGTATGCTCTAACATCTTCAATAATGCTCCTAGGAGGAGCAGAATTTTAATTGCACCATTTTTTATGTCTAGATTGTGCACAGTAACAGTAAACAATTCAGTTATCATCCCTTTCAAGTCTCCATATTGGTTTCCTTAACTATGAAAATATAAGAAATTCATCTCTTCCCCAAGGTGACTGAAGCATTAATGACACACTCAATTGAACTGTGCTTTGAAAGGGCAAAATAGCTTTTGGGTTTTTTTTTAGGAAGAAAAACAAAACCAAAACAAAAGTAAAACAACCAAACCAAACAAACAGAAAGTAAGTGAAGGCAACTAGCTTTCATCAACTCATGAGAAGCAGCCGAAAATGTTCTCTGGCTCAGTGTTTTCATGGAGTGCCTGTGTGCCAGAGAGGATGTCTGTAGCTGTCCCATGAGCCATAGCAAACATTAATTAGGAGTTTGATGATAAGAATATGCTACACTCTCTGAAAGCTTCTGAAGGTTTTCAGTGTTTGAGATTCAAAATTCCCTAGAACCAGAATATTTCTGGATACAGGAGAACACAGAGGTAGTACCTACATTTGGGCTGTGTAGCTTTGGAATATGCCCAGTATTTGGCTCTGTTGGTAACACATGGATGATGACACACACACACTCCATTTCTGAAGTGGAAATTAAGAAAAAAATTAACTGAAAGAACTATAAGAAATATCTTGTATTTATAAATGCTGGTATCTAGGGATGAAAAGAGATGTCTGGGTAGGAATTGCTTGTAGAAGTCAGCCATCCTCTGAATCCCACATCTTAGCAAGGCTTTTGGGGCATTTGATTGTCTACACCAAGCAATCATACATGTGCTTTTTGTTTTCCAGGAATTTTTTACAGATTTTGAAAAGTTTACAAAAGGAGATGTAGTTTTCTAAAAAAATAGTTACACAGGATATGAGAAACCACATGGCATCCCTAAAATAAAAACAAATTGAAGAACACATTTGAAATAATTTATGCACTCTAATCAGAGAAAAAAACCCAAATCCTGACTGACACCAAAATCTACTAACTTTCTGGGCTTCCTGTTTGAGATATTGCTGAGACAGAATTAACCAGTGGAGTGCTTTGAAGCTGTTAAAACACTTCATTTTTAACCCTTGCCCATGTGGCTATCTCAAGCAATGCCTTTGATATATCCTAAGTTTTGAGAAAAGGTCTTCTCTAGTGTAAATTCACACACAAAGCTATAGATGAACTGAATGTTCACACCTAATTCTGCAGGCATCAAAAGCCCAATAATGAAAAAAATAACATCTTTAATGAAAGGAAGAACACCTATGATATGTAATCTGTGCTTCATTGTCAAAGGAAAATCTTCAAACTTATTTAAACATATCTTGCATGCAACCACACAGTAAAAAAACCTTTCTAAGAGGCGTACTTGGGTTTTTACCTTCCTTTTCTATTCTTTTCTGCTTTCCTCCTCTCTACCTGTAAAATATAGATTTAGCCAAAACAGTTCTATCTCAGATCTTTGTTTCCAGAATGCAAATTGAGAAGAACTCCTCATAATCTCTCTTTAAAGTGAAACATGACACAATCTATCTAATTCTTGTTCATGGGAGTGACCTGCAAGGCTTCATGCTTCCTTCCTCTTGGAAGGAAGATCCTGATTCTATCTCTGTCTGGTCCATCAGCATGGTTTAGTATTAAAATGGTCACTGTCTGTATGTTTTTTTCCCATTAATGCATAGATTGTGCAAAATTATGATTTCTTGGAGGGATTCTGCATTCCTACACCCCTCAGGATGCCCAGGCCCCTGGAGAAAATGAGAAGAAGGAAGCCATATGACTCCTCCCTGAACTAATAATCTGTCCAGACATTGTATTAAGGCTTTCTACAGGTTTTAGCAGACAGTCAACACTTAGGAAGAGGAGCATGCTTCCCACAGATGATGGGGACTTCACATTAATTTAAGGTCTATCTCAAGCTCTGCTACACTGAGGTCCTAGAAATTTGTCCTACACACTGCCAGGATAGGTGGAAATAAAGATGACTTAGAAAAGTTTGTTTGGCCTGCTAAAAGAAGAACATAGGAACTATTTTCAAATATGTAATGGGATATCACAAAACAAAAGAGGAGCAAATAATTTTCCCCATCCAATGGGAAGAAAACAGCTAATGGGCCTATATTACAGCTGTGGAGAAATAGATATAAAAGGGAGAAAAAAAATCTAATTTCTAGCACAGAGAAGCACAAAAATAAGATTACTAAAGGAGAAAGGAGTTCCTATCATGGTTTTAAAAGTGCAGTAGATAAATAAATGCCAGAAATGACAAATGACATAGGCATGTTCTTTGGGGCTGGGACTGCAATGCCTTTCAGCATCCCTTCTAGAACAGCTGTCTACAAGTCTACAAATAACTAAAAATCAGCAATAGATAGACTGGAAAATAAGCTCTCATTTCACACCTGAATCGCTCAAAGAAAAGGGAACATTTTTAAAGACAGTGAAACATTTTCTTCCTATGCTAATTGTACATAGAGTGTTCCCACAGCACTTAATTTGTTCTTTCTTATGTCCATTGTGTAAACAACATTACTCTGGATTTAAAATTAGAAAGTAAACTTCTGGACTGAATTCTCTGCTTGTGCAAATTAGCCTGGCTCCAGTTACACTCATGCTGGATTTTATTTACCAGGGTTTTTTTTTAGGATTTGACTCTAAGTCTAATTTGACTTAGAGTCTCTCCTTGACTTCCCTGGCCTTTACATCAAGTCCTTGAGCAGGACTGGCTCTTAACTCATGAGGTGCTGGATCCACACAGACAAGTCAAAGTGCTTCAAGATGGCTTGAACTGTGGGAGCATTCATGGCTGCGTCTAATTAAGCAAATACAGGGAGCCAGAAAAAAATGGGCAAGAGCAGTTAAATCCAGGAAGAGGTCAACCCCGTTGGTAATTAGCAGGACAATGGATCAAAGAGCTCCACTTAGCACAGGAAATATTGAGCACCTCGTCTTTATAGCTGAATCTGATAAAACTTGGGTTATACATTTTCTACTAAATGAGCCGGAGGCAGCTACAAACAGGAGGCTATTGTTTAACCTCTGTGGGAATTTCAGTTGGGTTATTGCATGCTTGATGGGCTACAGAAGAGCAGCCCTTATGCCACATGCTGATGTAGGTCTAATGATCTCTTATCTTCACATCCATAGTGGTTACTCCAAAAGCAAAGAAAATGAAAGCCTTTCAAATAGCTTTTCCTCTAAAAAACTTTTGCCTCTGAGTTTTTGTGTGTTTAGTGGATTTTTTGATGTTGTCTTTCTCTTCAGCTTACAAATATGTATGCTTGGTGCTTTATTTTAACAGGTTTCTTGTTCCAAAGGAGTAATTCACTGGTTTTATATTACACCCTTCAAAACCTTAATCAGAAAACTGTTAGGCAGAAAAGGTCAGAAGTAAAAGTAAAAAGAGGAAAGGTCTTCAGAACTATTGTTACATTAATCCCTAAAAATTACCTTTTAGCAAATACTGCACTACTCCAGGCCTGTCTCTACTGACACTGCAGTTTCAGTTCTTTCCAACAGCTTAATTAAGAGAATAACACCCACATCATACCTGCTGCAGTCAGTCTGAACCATGTTATCCTTTGAATTTATGCACTGAATCAATACAGAGAGAACCAAATGACAGCAAAATATCCAGTGCTCAAAAAAGAAAAAATCCTTTTCTTTGCAGATAGCTACAATACTATATATTGTATTCACTGCTGATTGCAGATGAAAAAAAAAAAAGCTTTTAGATTTTTCTCTGGATGATGCTAGGCTAATCTTTACTGATGACTGGAACATAAACTCTCCACGCTCATATCAGAATCAAAGAACAGGGGTAGTTGTTACCTGGGTAAGTGCAAATACCTAGCATTATGCTCTTCCTCTGACCTTTTCTGAGAAGATACTATCTCTGTCCCTAGAATATAAAGAATAATGTTTTCTTTTTTCTTGCAGACAAGCTTGTATAGAAGCTTTCATTATTGTTTCCAGCATGTGTCTGGGATCAGAAGCCATCAGAAGTGGATCAGTCACATTTAGAAAAGAAATTGCCTCCATCAGGATCAAATTCACTGTAGAAAATCTGATTTTTGCTGCTCCTGCTTCCTTATAGAAGGACAATGTACCACCACTGAAAGCTGCCATCCTGGGTTTATGGTATGTGTTTTATGGTTTATGGTGTTCTAGACATTTAAAAGGGGTATAGGGATCCAATCTCATTCTCAGATAACTTCATAGAATGTTTCCCTTGCCTGGAATGAAGCTGTACCTGCCTTAGCAGAGTCAGAGCAAAGGTAGTACTGCAGCAGTGCTCTGACCATACATGGCATATTCACAAGCCCTTGTACTGCCCTAAAGTTCTGATTTTTCACTGTGCAATAGCAACTTCCTTTATTTCATGGGCATTAAAGTAGAGTGGTGCATGGTTTCTAATCAACAATTACAAAAAAGAGAGGGGAGAAAAGGAAGGATCACAAAAGTCAATTACAAGCAAAAGCCTCCATAGCAACTAAACTTACTACTTCTTTTCTTTCTAAGCCTCCTTGTACATGCCATAAGCACAAAGCAGCCAGGCCTCCCTACAGTTCATTGGTGCCAAGTGGATTAGGCTGGCAGAGGCTGTGCTCGTTTAATCCCCTTTAATGCCTTGTACCTTCAGACTGATGAGCAGCCAGACCTTTTTTCTCCCACTCCACACAGAGCTCATCAGCAATAATGGCTTATCATTGCCATCAGCAATAGGAAACTGCTTTTCCCTGTGCTCCAGGGTTTAATGTCCCTAAAAAGAGCTGAGGAAAAGGACAAGCTTTTGCTGAAGTTTTCTTCCTTCTAACAGCTGCAAGTTGCCTAGTGAAGGGTAGTAGCATTTATGCACATCGCCCCTGAAAAGCGTAAATGAAAACTTGGCAGTAAAAGGCCAATTCTTGGCAAGCCCGTGAAGAATATTTTTCACACCACAGAGAGATGGCAATTATTCACAACTGAAGTGTATCCTACTGGAATACAACACCAAGTAGTATTTCACAGGCTTTTCTATACTCAGGGTAGAATGGGCTGGATCATACTCATGTTATTGGAAGTACCAAGACAGACAGGATATATTCAGGCTGGGGAGGATGGGGGCCCTTGGGCTCACCCACAGAGCATGACCTGGCCATACATCATGAAAAGAACTTTAATGGGACTTTTTATTCCTATTACTGAGACAGAAGCAGAAATGGCAAACTATAGGAAGGGCAGAAGAAATGCTAGTAAATCTGGACACCTATCCTCTGCCCAGAGAGACACAGAGTGCAGAAGTATAACACTAAGCCTGTTCTTGGGAAAGGGACAAACTTGCTTTACTAGACAGCTGGACTCCTGCAAACCACCATTTCAAAAGCAGTTCAGTGCATAATTTGTCTGTATCTGTGTGTGCCTTGGTATCTATTGGTGTGTTGGAGGGCAAGAGTCATTGCAATGTGTGGTAGCCATCCTCAATCCTGCTGTCCACACAGCATTCCACATTCAGCAAACTCTGTGTTTTGGCATCAGGACTGATGCCCCAAGAAAACATTTCATGCCCCATAGATTTCAGCATCTGTAAAAGAATTTCCATGTACAAAGCAGCAGAAGCCCTGAACTTATGCCAAGCTCTGTCTCATAGCATTGCTCTGAGGGAGCCCAGCCTTTGGTTGCTCTCCTGCTAGTACTGTCAGCTATGGAGGGAAAGGCATGAAAGCAAGAGTGCAAAACAGAGGTATCCAAGTGAAACCTGGCTGTATAGAGCCAGAGTTTGGCTTCTTGGCATAAGTTGTCCTACTATTAGTATTTAGTGAAGCTGTCTCTAGAAAGATCCATACCCAGGAACTATGGATAACTTACGGATGACTCAGAAGACAAAAGTAAATATTTGTATATGTCATGAAAAAGACTGACTTAAACAGATGAACTCCTTCTCAAGTAATTTTAATACATTTGAATGTCTTAATTCCTTTGCCCTTTTCTTTCATTGTCACTGGTGTAATGTCAGCCTTTTCACAGGGAGCTATGGAAAGGAAGTGTTACTAAGGTCCCATTATGCTACGAAAATATCTTTCTTCTAGGTTTTTTATCAAACATCATTTGATATGAATTATAGAGGAAATATTAGCATAAGAGAGACTGAGAATCTCTCCAATACATGTAAAATTTAGCAAGCCAAAGTCCTGTTTGCTTTTGCAACAGTAGCTTCACTACTCTGACACAACAAGTTTGACCACCACGTTTTTAAACAGCATTTGTATGAGAGAGATATCAAGCAGATGAATATAAGGGCTGGCTTTAAAAGTCTCTTTCTGTTTTTAAAAATCCTCAAAATGACCTTGAGAGCAAGCATAACACTCATGCCTAACATTCACCTGCTGGGTATTTCTGTACTGCTGTCAGTGAGTAACATCCCAGGCAATTCTGTGACATCAGAAATATTGCCATGTTTTTTATATATGCCCATAAAGTCTTTGCTATGTTATTTATTGATGAAGTAAAATAGAACACCAAAGGTTTTTCTTGCCTTTGTTTCTTCTAGATCACATCTCCAAAATTGGTTTAAAGTGGCAGAAATATCACAGCATAACAATGTAGTGAATCAGTTGTATTATTTTACAGGTTGCAGCAGAGGAGAAGAAAGCTTCACTGTTTTAGTACATTGATTTTGGTTTTCTGTTTTACATGATAAAGAGTCCACATAAATAGCAAAGATAAATCAGTGACAAAAAAAATGTATGCCAGTAACTGGGCTTCTGGATGCCCAAGGGCTGCCAGCTTTTCCTGGGTGATCCCTGCTTGTGTGTGGTGTACTTGGCTGACAGCACTAACCTCATCTGCTATTGAAAGCTTTGTGGAGGAAGAAGCCTGGCAGAATACAAGAGGGAGGCAATGGAAACCAGACTCTTTAAAAAGTGAGAAAATATTAGAAGTGCCATGCTGGGCTTTGGGTGGGGCAATTCAGCAGCTGTCCTGCACAACTGGACTCATACCAGAGCATTTGGTATGGCCCTTCACTGGTATGGTGCCTTCAGTGACTGTAGGGGACAGAGCCATTGTAAACTTGGCTTTACATGAGCTGAAAAGTCGACAGCTGACAGTGGAAATTATGCTGGTAACAGAACAGCCCCATTGAGTTATTGGACTGTTGTCATTAGGACATTTTCTTAGTTCTACATTCTTCCCAGCATCTAACTTTCAGATGTTCCACAAATATTAGGGTTAGGAGTCAGTTTAACCAGCTATAGCTTTTAGGAAATCAGTTGTCTAGGCTAAACCATGATTATGTTTCGTTTTAAACCACTGGTTATACTGATTATCAAGTACAGTGTATAGAGTACACCCAGTTGGGTTTGGTTTAGTTTGGTTTTTAAATGACCTGTTTTTTGTAAGAAAAATAATTAATTTCAAGAGGAACCTCTCTATTCACTAGATGAAAAGCCAAGGAGAACACATAAATTCACCCTGGAGTAGTGACTGCTCTGCTGAATCACTGTCCAGGCTGCACTGCTGATAACAACTACATCTCCTGTACCTATAAGGGGAATGTGGAAACATTGACCTCTGCAGACACTGAACGTATCCTGTTCCTTGAGATCATTAACCCCACAGAGGCTGTCATTTTCAGACAGCCAAAGTCATGTTACATGAATCCCATCTCAGACATTTGTATTGCACTAGTAAAAACATACAAAGACAAATACCAAGGCTCTATCTCCTCATGCCACTCCATAGACTTGAGTGAGGTTACTGTGATTCATTGGAGTGGAATCCATGAGTTATTATGTTGTGCTGTCCCTACATGTTTGGGAGTGAGGGACGCTTGTCTGGTCACCGGATGGTGTCCTTCTCAGAATGGGAAATGGCCAGGCCAGTCAAGTTCCTCCAGTCTCTAATAAATTTCCCTCATGGAGACTCAGTGTCTTCTATGACATGGCCTAAGTAAACATCCAGAAGAAAAGAAATCCTATTAACTTCAAACAACTGTGGATGAGATTCCCAGTTTGTATGTGTGACCCATGGCAAACCAAAGTGTTTGTTGCCTCAGCAACTCAGATAAGTCTTTAAGAGAGGACTGAAGGAGTATGTCTGTCTGAAGGACACATTATCTTGCATCAGCTTTACTTTTCCAGATGAAAAACTCCTGTGCCAAAGGACCTTTGGACATAAAACAACAAGAAGGACATCAAACATGAAATGGATTTCTTTCTGTTCTTTTATTGAAACGTGATGGCTTCATTAATAAATCTCTCCTTTGAATGGGAGCTAAGACAAGCTGTGTGGTCTGTAATTAACATGATTAGCCAGTTTCCAATCTTTCACAAAGCCCAGGGTTTTTCTGTGGGGTATTTTTACTGATATTTCTGTGAATAGTTTGAAGGAAAAACTCAGCAGTGTAGGGTATGGTTGTAACTACATTATTTTCAGGTCTCTCTGGGCATTTGGCTCTCAGCCTTTGCAGCATAATTCCCAACATTTTCCTCAGCTCAGAGTGGAAATAAAATTGCATTTTATTTTCTTTGAAAATGAATCGTTACTCTAAACTAAGGTTTGTTTCCCAAAAAAAGCTCTGCTATCATAGGAGAAAATATGTTCTTAAAGAGAAAAAAGTTATCATGTGAAGTCAATGTAAACTCCCTAAAATTGCTAAGAGCTCAAATAAATGTGTTATTTTATGTCTCTAAGCTGGTTTAGGACGTTTGCCAAGGTTACATTGTCTTTAGCATTGTATGGTTTGTATTAATGTGTCTCCAAAAAATTCTGGGTTCCCAAAGATCTGGGCAGTCAGATCTTGTGAATGAGGCACTGAGCTCCTTCTTCCCAAGGAGTAGGCAAGCATGGCTGTGGGTCAGAAAACACTTCTGGCACATTTCTTCATTTGACTAGACATAGCAGCAAATAAAGATAAAATTGGTCAGTTAAAGAGTTGCTGTGAAACAAGATGTGACCAGAGGAGGACACAGATCTTTCTCAAAGGCCTTGCAATCAGATTCATTCTGCACACCCTTGGGGGCTGTGGCTGGGCGCTGTTTTTGAGGAGGAGGAGGCCCTTTACTGATGGGATCCTTTGGAAATGGGGCTAAGCAATGCCCCAGAGCTGCTGGCTCCAGGACAGCACGGAACAGCCGTTCCCTTTCTCTGTACTCCCCTGTCAGAGAGGGCTGTGGGTGAGCCAGGTGACCTGCCACAGAGCTGCTGCTGCAGCCTGGGGCACCGCCAGTGTGGGGGCTTCCAGCTAATGCACAAACAGAAGGGATGGCCAGGCTGTGGGGGAGGTGGAAACGGGAATTAATTGTGAATCTTGAGCTCAGTGTGCATGCATGAATGCTCAGACCTGAATGACTTCCACAACTGCACTTCAGAACTTGTCAAGTGAGAAAGAGGAGACTTTTCTTCCCCATTTTTCAGTCTACTTTAATGTTTTTATTATCATCTGACAGCTCAGTTACAGTTTGCCATTGAAAAACTTTGCATTGCATTCATTACAGAGAGCTGTACCCTAAATGTAATAATTATTCTTATTCAGTAAAATACCTACATTCCACAGAATCACAGACAAGTCCCAAACAAAACCAATCAGTAGTTTTAATCGCATAATTCATGTATCATGGCTTTGCAGATAAATCTCCTAATAAGTTTCTTCTGCAAGGAAAGAGCCTGTTTAAAGTGGAGAGAATAAATGTGTTGAAGCAGGCTCTCTCATTAATTTCTTTATTGCCCCATTTTTGCATGATTTTTTTCTCAAATAAAATATTTCAGAAAGTGTTTCATAAAAGGAAGTGTTTCAGGGAAAAAAAGGACAGTTAAGAAATATTGCTTTTCCAGTACTCCCAGTGAAAGCAAGAAAAATTTCTGTGGTTCCAGAAATCCATTTGCACAATTTTTCTTTTGTCTGTCCAAGTGCTACATTTGGTACAATTTTATATTTGTTTCTGACTTCACACAGAAACAGAGGTGAGGAAGGTGGCGAGCACTCTTGATTTATTTCAGACACTTCATGTAAAGATTACATTTTAGAGAATGGGGTTTTC